>JAAAKM020006971.1:150030516-150050702 GCA_010016025.2 Alatinidae sp. Z8VKAUB7J3 | reverse complement strand
ATCAAATGAGTAGATAAACAATTGCTTTATCTTGTATAACACAGAATTATAAGTTATTCTCGAATGAACGAGTTATTTAAAAGGTTTGGATGAAAAGTTTGTGAATTATAGAATGGTCGTGGCATGAAGGAACAGTGAGGGTAAGAAATACTTGACTTTTTTGTCCGTTGTAAAGCGAACGCATTTGAAATATTAATAGACATGTTGTTATTTCCTCTTGGTGCTAAAATATTTCGAATCATTTTAGAATCATAAAAGAGGGTGTGATATCATTGTATATAGGGTTATATGGTAAATTATTTAGATTTTATTATTATGTTCAGCATTATAAATTATGTCTAATTCATCAAATTTTTTGACTAAATCCTTTTATGAATATTGCGATGTGTAACGGGTTAATTTTGCCTAACGTTTACACCATCGAAAAGTTGATGAAATGAAGTGAGAAAGGTTTCAGCGAAATTTATAGAATATACGTTTCCTATAAATTCTTCGTTAGAAGCCTTCTTACTTCACTCCTTACGATTGCTGTTGCCAGTGTCAGTCAAAATGCTCAGCAAAACGAATCGGTTACTCAAGGTAATATTTAATTTATTTACAACTAACAAACTTTTCAAATCCTTTTTGTCAAGAATCTTCCATTTAAGGCAAAAAAACCTATCGCGATTTGTATTCTGGTCATTGTAACTAATGATCAAACTTGAAATATCTTCTTTTTCTTCCTTTCCCACCTTCCTTGGTACAGCAAACGGTTGCCTGAGACTCTTAAGATGTGAATCTGATCCACTGGGACTGTAAACTGATATCGCTTAATTATCTTAGAAAGATATCTAAACAAGGAGAGATTTAATCTGGAGGGATATAAGATACAAAATTAAAGCTAATGTCAGCTAGAAATTCTTTAAATACAGAATAGACAAAAATATTTATTGCTTAAATTTTACTGAATTTCTTTTGCTGAGTGATGTGTGTTAGTTTCACTTTCCTTTCCTAGCTATAATTCATCTCTTTTAAAGATATTCCGGTCTCTGTACTATTTACGTCCTAATTACTGATGAATGCTTGGAGTGTCTTTTAATAATCTTTTTCTCCCAATGCTCTTAAAAACATTTTCGCCTACGCGCCAAAAGTCAAAAATTAATTGATGTTGTGTGTGAATTTGGAAACTTTACTAAAGATTTAAACTGGAAGGAACTTAGTCAACATTTATTACTTAATTATTAAACATATCTTGTTTTGTATCGACAGAGATTTAAAAGAAGACGATTATTTAAATATTGCTGCTTAAAACTAGAAAGTATATTTAAACACGATTAAAAAGGGTATACAAATATTTAGGTTTAGAAAAACGTAGTTACCAGAGGTTTCAGGCACATCGTGTCTTGTTTACTCGGCCTCTTGGGATCTGCTGTATTGTAACATTTTTCATTTGTTTCACAATCGATGACCAATGTTTAAAGGGTGAACACAGATTCCATTCTCAAATAATTCTTACACATATTAAAATGAATACAACGGATATTTTTGTAAACAGTCTCCTTCTAAAAAAAATTAAATGGCGATAGTAACAAAATTTGATATATAAGGTGTAATGGTGTAGGTGTTGGTTTAGTAACCATGAGGTCGTGGGTTCGAATCCACTCAGCACCCTATAATTGCAAGCTATTGCGGTAATACTCCACTCTTTGACAATTACATATAATTGCAATGTCTCTGCTGGGAAATATAGATACATCTACATATATATGCGTTACAGTGTTTTCTTTTCTCTTGCATCCGATCCCAAAAGATACATGATTAAAATTAATTTAAAAATATCCATGTAATATCTTTGCATATCTTTGCATCTGAAATTTTAATTGCTTAGTGGTGCAAATTTAAGTATTGCGTCGAGTTACGATTTCATTTTACTAAACGTTTATGCCATATAGCTAATACGTATGGAAAAATGTTTAGCAACAAAAATCCAGTAGTCAACAAATTATTTGAAATATTAAGGGTTGCTTATTAGGATTACATGAAAGATAACAAGTTGGCGACAAATGATTTATTAGATGCTTAAATTTCCTCAGTTGATAAGAGTCAAGTTATTTCAAATTATTATTGTTATTCTTACTGCAATATTGTTTGTTGCTATGGAACGAATTGGTCGCGTTTATAAAGAAACTACGAATGGAACAGGTTTTGTTCTTCTTTTATGTAAACTCCTTGTGTTTTGATGTCACTTGAGAGATTATACCCACAATGTATATGTCTTTATACAGAACTGGCTTGGCTTCCGTTGCGATACACAGTCAAGTTTCAACTTCAATTAGGCTTTCCTGTTATACTTTCAGCAATGTAGGAAATCGAATACTACACGAAGTAGCAAAAATATTGTGTACTTAAAAGTTTTCTTTCGTCCGAGAGCCCTCAGAGTCTAATCATGAAAAATATTTAAATAAAACTAACGAAACATGATACCCACTATAGAAAAAGGCTTATAGATACAGAATGTTTTTGGTATTTTCGTGCAGCATTATATGGCAAACACGCAGTAATACCGTTGGATGGATGGTGCAGCGTACCATCATAAATTGACAGCCTGTTTCCATCATTAAGTAGCTTGCATGCATACCTTCCTTTCTAATTTTTGTAAAAATTTTAGTTATATTAGTCCACAAACTATAATAAAGTAGAAAGCAATGGCTGATTCAAACTCCAAGACTCTGGTAAATGTTAACCCCTCCTTGATCCTTTACGGTGCGTTCTTAAACTTCGCAGTTTTTTTAACCCTGCCCGAGATTTTGATTTTATCTTTAACAGTTAACCGTTTTAGAAGGTGATCTCGAACTTCCGAAATCGTTGCAATTTTGACTATATACTGAGTTAAGTGTGATTGTAATAAACATTTTACCAATCAGTGAACAATTTTTGCAAGTTTAAATATAAACTCTACATAACTACAATTTTCTAGTTTTACATGTCAAAGATTGTTATATTGAATAAGAAGAAGTCATAGGTTTATAAAAATGGTAGTCGTTTAAGATCCGAAACTCAGCAGCTTTGTTGTTGCTTTTGCTGAAGTTAATAAAATGCTATTTCAAGAATTTCACGTTAACAGGTGTAACATGAGATTTCGCTCATTCTAACTTTCTTCGTACGTTGAAAATTACGTAGGCTCGTTGTTCAAAAAGCTTTATAAATGAGACCGAAAACTGATAAATATGGTAGTGACGGTTATTTGTCTAAATCTACGATCCGTAAATGTTTTTATTTATTGTGTGAAGACAAATATTTGGAGATCCTACGTTCCAATGCGCTGTCTGATTATTATATTAGATCTAACCTAAGCAATTGTTTCTCTTTGATCCATACATTAAATTTTCTGCTTTCGCCCACGGCTATTGAAACACTTCACGATTGTATTGCAAAAGGGAGGTCATTAAACAGAGGCAAAAACTACCTACAAAGCACAATGGGCTAGTAGGCCCGCGGCTAAGAATATTGTTTAATAACTTTTGAATCGTTCCCTCTAAGTTGCTGAAACTTTCTGACTTTTCCTAACTTTTATCTGGCAAACTTTTGTAAAAAAAATTTGGCCGTTACAGCCTGTGGTTTGGTCACGTGATCCTGATAAAAAAGTTGACGATACATGGTGGAAAATTTCAAAGGGCAATAACTAAAGATGTTTTTGATGAATTTTACAAATATTTTGTAGAATGATCTAAAATTAAGTTCTGAATACATTTCGAACCAATCAATGCTAATTAAAAGCTAATAAGCATTAATTAGTGGGTAATTATCGATTTTGGTCATATTTCCAATCCTAACTTTTTGACAAATTTGTATCTAGAAACCATAGAGAACGGTTCCAAATATATAAAAAGGGCTAAATGGCATTTAAAACAAGTATAACAACATGTTACTGTTCAAAGAATGCATGTCGCGATACATAATCGACATCTTTTCTTTCAAATGGTTTAGCTGCGATCATTGAGACTTCTCATCTTTACAATTGGTTCTGATATTTGTCACGAATACTTATGTTTCTCAGATATTTAGAATCGAAAATGATTCTAATGCTCAAAACAGTTTTTGGGGTAACTCTTGCTGCTTTTTATTCATGAAATAAAGCGTAGCAACTTCCATTCCATTTCGATCAGACTTACATCCGGTAAAAAATTTTGACATAACTACCTTACCTTATGATACTAATAAAAACACATATTTTATCAATAATTTTGCAATAAAAACGTTTTAATTCAACTTCAAAGGTGTCAAAGTATTTACAACTTGAATATCAAAGCATAAAACCAAAAGTGGAATAGGAGTGAATCCCCCTTTTAATCATTTCATCCATTTCATCCATTGAGCAACAGATCTGTCACCACTGGAATGAATGGAAAGCAGAGATAAGAACGAAGAAAAGGATAAGGCAAGAACAAGGAGAAAAGAACAACACTCATTCTTACTTTGAACATCAAAACATAATACTGAATATCCCTGAACGCTCTCTGCCATTCTGTACGGCAGGACAAAACCGGAAAACGTAATAGCACGTCTGTGAGAGAATGTAAATTATTTTAAGTGGCCCACTCAACTATGTCCCATTCAAAATTTTGGCTATGTGAGATTCTTTCAGTTTCATATAACACGTTTTTCACACATTGGATTGTAATCTTTTAAACTGATACCCGCTATTTGAATAAGTAAGATGAAATATTCTGCTTACATACGTCGCTTAGTGCTTTGAACGGGTGGCTGCTATCTGACTCCGTCAATGGTAACCGACTCAGAGGTAAATGAGAGGTAACACTCAAGAAAATGAGAATACATTTATTTTCTTATAAGAAACTACATCAGCGTCCAGCCCTTGAAGTTTCTTAAAATATTGAGCTTTTGAGCCCTCACAGTATCCTATCATTTTCTTATTCCTTGGTACCAATTAGAAGGGGGTGGAATACGCGGAGGGGGCTAGAAAACAGCAGGGGCTCAATGCATATTATAAAGGATGAAGTAGACCCCTCATTTAGTGTACCCTCTGTTCCAGGTTAGCCTATTTATGAAATAGCCCGTTATCAAACTGTCTAAACAGTTGGTTTTTATGTTTCTTAGAGGAGCCCCATCCAGCCCTCGAGTTTCTTAAATTTTGGCGAAATTGAGCCTTGGTTTCTTATCAACTGGTTTCTCATAAAAAAACAAGTGTAGTGCATGTAGAATGTTGGAAAGACATTCCTTCATAGTCTCAGCAATAAACACGCTTCAGCGCATGATACATGTAAAAATCTTGCAGGGCAAACAAGGTTGACCCAGACCAGGGGCGGGCAAATATTTTGGCTCAGGTGCCACATTGACTCTTAAAATTTGACAGACGAGCCGGTTCAGCACCAGATACGATACATGTAATAAACTGCATTTGTTAACAGTACACATCAAACATAAACAGAAAGAAGAGGAAACTATTAGCATACTTTTCAATGAGAACAGTGTTGTTGATCACCCATTTTAGCCAGTGCATCGTCTGGTGCCATGGAGGCAATCATTCACATCAAACTTTTATTCTGTATCCATCTTCGACGAGATGGATTAAAAAGACCATCGGGACGGATCTGGCCAGCAGGCCGCAGTTTCCCCACCTCTGTCCTAGACAGAACGACCGCAAAGGCACACTGTTTCAACCAACCAACTCCCACGCATGAAGTGGAGTGTGCTTCAGACCAACCTAACAGACAATGCTGATAAAGAAATAAATGATTATCGACAATGGAAGTATTTTCTCTCTCACCCTTCACATTTTTTAAAACCATTCTCCATAAGGGCCGTAAGAGACAGGAGGCTACCCCCTCAATTATTTGGAGAGGTATTTTTTCTGTTTGGTGACAAAAAGTTAGACAATAATGCAAAAATTGCTCTTATGCCGACCATCATTATGCTTCGTATATTGCACATTTCAAATAAATGGTGCGCGAGAGAACTGAAGAAAAAAATCTTGAATGGCTCAAAGCTGTGACTTTGTTTTGATTGGTCAATTCTAACCGCGCTTTCATTTCATCAAGGGTCTCCAGTTTTCTGTCGCGCCAGCAGCATAGGCCTACTACCTACATCAGAAACGCTTGAAAATATTTAATCGAATTAATTATTTTTCTGTTCCCTCTCCTATCCTCAGATATGTTTCCAGACAATGGTGGCGCCGAGGCCCCTCTCATGGTGTGTTCTGAGTTTACAGGTATATCCAGTGCTTATCTTAATCTTTATCATGATGTCTAAAGCTAACTTGCCTATAAAACTGAAATTTCTATGGACCATGGACAATGATCCGTTCTCAAACACGCACTCATCATCAAATTCATGTCTAATCTCTGAAGACACTCTAAGAAACGAACACTCAGAAACACAGAAATATACAACATAACCTGGAGCCGGATGTGCACTCACAAACACACACTAATAATAAGATAAACACATCACAAAGAAACACGTCCATGAACACCTGACTCTTTAGGATTCAACATAAAAATTAAAACAAACTAACAACTACTCACTCATAGAGACATGAAAATAAAACAAAAAAGCATGCAATCACACACACATACACACACGCACACACACGCACACACACGCACGCACGCACGCATAAACACACGCGCGCGCGCAAACATGCGCACACAAACAAGCAAATACACACATACACACACACACACACACTTGCGCACGCAAACATACACACAGAAACAAACACGCTCACACGAACATACACACACACACAGACACACACACATACACACTCATACAAACACAGACATACATACACACACGTACACGCGAACACCTGATCCACAAGGAGTAAAACTACTCGTAATATGAACAGTAAGAGAATTCATATTTTGTACAGTCCTACCTAAAGTACATTTCCGTAAACATTAGCGATATTTCCTGTAAAAAATTCTGCTTAATTAGCAAAAAATTGGGTATATTGAGATGAGGTCTTAAGATTTGGCAGGTCTTAAGAAGCTCTTCTTTGAATCTAGAGTTGATGGCCACTAGTTGATTAACCCTTTCCCCGACATGCCCTGTATCGTCAGGAAAAGAAAGAAAGAAATGAAAAAATTCCAAAATCACATTTTGAGACCTTGCCACGCTTGAAATACAGTACACATCTAGCAAACCGCAAGTCAGAAATCTTAGACTTGTCATGTATATGACATTGGGAAATTCTTTACAATGGCAGTTTTGTCTCAACACAGCTTCAAACTCATAAAATAACAGGGTCATAAAACCGGACAATGCTTGCGAGGGACTCCTCGGGTTGTTATTATTTGAATGGCACACCAAGGCCTTGTTCAGATAGTCAAATATTTATTCTGCTTCAACTATTTTCTATTTTAGAAAACCAGACCTTATTACTCATTCCACGTTCGTTTTTATGCTGTCATTTACACGAACTTTGCTCAACTTTAATATGAATTCATCATAGTACTATTTGGATAGATGTAATAGACTGTCCTTGAACATTTCCACGGCATGTAAATGCATAGTGCCCAAGCAGTCTTTTTTTTTTGGGGGGGGGGGGGGGTTGTTAGGAAATTTATCTCGATTGACCGTGATGAAGGGTTTTTAAAGTAATAAACGTATCGCAGGCGCGTAAGGTAGATTCTCCAAAAAGTTCCTAAAGTAAGAGTAAAGGCCTCCTGCCTTCCCCTCCCCCCACCCCCCGTCTTCTGCGGCCCTGTGCTTATGGTTACAGCATAGCTGACGAGGTGATATACGACTTGGGTAATGCGTCTATAACAATTCTATCTCGATTTCCCTCCAGTTTTATGTAATATGTAAACCAGGGCCTTTGTAAAGTATTTCCTCCATCGGCTTTGTGTAAACTAATACTCATAAATCTTTCTAACATCAATCTCCAAGATTCATGAAGCCATGTCTGGTCAGCACTTGACAAATGTTGACCACTAACTTGTATTGAGTCTTAGCATGCTGTGTTTCTTTGTCAACTCTGACTGCACCTGCAGACAGACGTCTGGTAGCCATCTTTAGCTCAGAATGTTCAATGGTTGCCATGACAATACAAAGGCCGATAATGGCAAGTTTGTGTGACCATTTCCTCTCAGAATCAATTTCTGTGTGTGGTTTGGAAAACTTGGCAGTTACATTTTGGTGTGTACACGATCCCACTTGTACTCGACAACATGAGTACATGTCACAGACTGAAAGCCCATACTGATATTAAGGATTTTAGCTAGAATTGGCATCACAAGCCCGTGTTTACTCTGATAATATTCAACGTGATACCATCACACCTCAGTTGCACGAGAAACGATCAATTAAGCCGCTTTAACCATATTTTCGAGCACTCATCTGCTGTGCTTTTTTGTCTACTGCAACTTGCCTTTCCTTATCCAAACCAATTTATTCAGTAGAATTATTATGTCTCCGTCACAGTCGTGGTTTCAATGATAATTCCAAGAAGTGAACTACTTTCGAGTATTAGCAGATCCTTTTATTCCACTGTGTTTTTTGAATACTAATTTAATCAAATCTAAACTAGAATACTTCCAATTCCCTCCTTAACCATTCAATGCTTCAAAGGCTCAGCATAAGTGGTGTAAACTTATTCCGCTAAAAGCATGAATGAACAGGTGGATCGTTTCGAGTTTGCTCACCTTCGTTATGTAAAAGATTAGGCCTACTACAGTATCGCGACAGCGATGGGACTAAATTGAAAAGCGGGCAAAGTTAAATATCCTTTATGCATTCTTATAACAAAGTCCCATCTTCTTTCTAATATGTCATTTTGTGGTTCAGGAGTTCTATTGTAATCTGGTTTTGTTCTTCAAGTAACTCGACAAAAGTATAAAAAAATGAAACGGAATACTGAGCACTTTTAGCTGCTAACACGTTGGCATCTGTCCTAAGGGAGTGGAAACTTTTGATCGAATTTACAGCCTATTTTCATGTCTTCCAAAGACTTCGACAGCATCCTCTCTTACGGCCAGTCAGTCTTTTCTCCTTGGGTTTGGAACAGAATTCAACAACTTCGAGGTGAGATGTTGATTTTGCGGCTCGTCTTCGTCATTGATTCTATGACGTGTCTGTTGACTAACCTTGTTCGAATGTTTCACCTATTCGCTGAGAAATTAGTAACATGATACTGTCTATAAATAGAGGGCACTTTAAACTTCATATCATTCTTGTTAAAGGACGAGAGCCACGCTTGAAGCACGTTTAGTGTATTTAGTAGCAGAAATTTAAGTTATCGCTTTATATTGAGGTAAGTGACTTTGAATTTGATGTATAAATTTCTTTCAACTTCTACTCGGCCAGTATTTCCACTTATTCTACATATTGACTATCGAGTGTACTGATTTACGTATGAGAGAAGAAAGTTAGGCAAGTTGAAACAATAGATGAGTATCTGGAATCACCACATACCGATGAGTTGAAATATCAGCTTTTATTATTTTGTTTTCAACTCGTTCTTATGAGTAACGTTCGTTCAACCTGCGAAATTATGCCAATCATTTAATAGACCGTCTGAACTACCTGAAACTTAAGCTATCTTATATATCATTGTGCGATTCTTCGGTGAAATGTTAAAATTTTCTTAATTTTGCCGTGGCCGAAATAAATTTGAAATTCTGTAGTACTCATTTGATAATCCTCGCTTAAATTTCGCCATCAATTCAGTTGGCCTATCCTCAAATAGGTTTTACCAATTTTTCCTTCCGTTTATGAATATTATCTTATTTATCATGAATGCCAGCTATGTTACTTCATGATTGCCCCTCTTGCGCAATTACCTACCAGAATTTAATGCTGATAATGGTTCCATTGCATTATTATGTAAGACAACAAAACACGCTGTACCCGAAAGGAGTTATTTGGTTGATAAGAAGACAGTTTAATAAAATTGGTAAGCCTACATATTCTGAATGAATGAACAATTCTACAAGAAGATAAAACATGTTTTTTCTCGCTAAATTGTCATGTTTTCTATTTCTCTAGTAGGCCCATGTATTTGCATGATATCGATACCAACACAGCTGTAACGTCCAAATAACGGCGGATTTTTGAAGTTCGGTACCACTATATATCATAATAATTAATAGACATAACATTTTATTATATATATAATTTATTGTTTGAGTAATCCTTGCTTTGACAATAGTCCTGCTGATTTCCACAATCACCCTGCTGATATTCTTAATCCCTTTGCGATTAGTTCGTTTTGGTTGCAAGGTACCTTGAAACACTTTGGTCCTTCATGTGAATCAGTTTGGTTTTAAGGCCTAAAACCAATTCATATCTATTTTAAGCTCCTTAAAACCGTTTTGTCCTCCACGTGAACCTGGCATTACAAGGAAAAGGGAACAGACGGAAAAATTATAAACTGAGACAATGAGAAAGAAACCGGCACGAGATTTACATGATAAGGAGACCTGATTCTGGGACTTGAACCCGTTTTATTCTTTTATATAATTGACGGTATTTTTCTGTGTATATTCAGAAGGAGCAATTATATTCTATAATACTAACTTTGATGTCATTTTAATAAGCTTACAAGCTCATCTATTTGTTATCCTGATATTGTGACCTTTTTAGTGCCATACAGCTGAGAAACAAAGTTTAGGTCTTCAAGTATTTTCTCTTTCATTGAATGGTAATTTCCTTTTGATAACATTTAAATTGCCGCCATTTTTCATCTGCAATGTTTCCTTATTTTAGAAAATATAGGATTTTCCCCAAATCCTACGTTTTCTCTTTATTTCCTCAATGTCATCAGTTTCTACATGATGTATAGAGCATGCTCCTTTTTTCCTACAAACTTGCTGATGTTTGTACAAGTTGGACCATTACAACTTTTAAATGATTTTCGTCGTGTTTACGAAAATGGAAAGCTCAGCAACTTTGATCTTAAAAAGAAATCATAATTCCTACTGCGATATATCCTGTGTCGACATGACTTAGTTGTAATAAGATTTTATTTTGTGCACGATAATGGGAATTTAACGCAGATTTTTATTTTGTAGGACCATCTGTCAACAAAATATCTTATCACGCGAGCCACGTTGCTATTGAAGAAGAAAAGCTCTCGATGTCATGCATGTAATTGATGTTGTTGTGGTATTAGGCCTGTAGTAAAGGGAATTTAGGGGACAATCATTTTAAATTACATTCCCTATACGAACGTGTTTAATTAACTGATTACAACATAAAGTAAGAGTAACGTTGCATTCCTAAGGTGCGAAAACTGTCAACTTTCCACCCTTGATTTTACTAATGTGGAAGTTTAAGATAAGAGAAACAAAACAGCCTGTCATTAATGCTTGGAAGAAAATACATCGTAATACATTTACACCACAAAGATGTTAGATTTCGACCAAAGTCATGAAGCAAAAATGCACCTCTGATAAGTCAGACGTCCGGCAAAAAAGCATGAGCTAAAAACTCAACTCACTTCTAATAGATTACACACTTCTTTGAGGTCCTCGGATTCAAAAATTGATAATAGAAATCGACCGTTGCTAGAGAGGAGCTTTTTGTCATGTTGACGCGTGGCAACTTTGTTCTTGAATAAAAAAGCGACACTATGACGGCCTTCATTGAATTAATTTTTCTTTAGGAAGACGCCGGAGCGCTCCCCTTAAAAATACGGCACCGTCTTAGCAACCGACTATTGGATGAAAATAAAGAACGGCCCAAAGCAAGGCTGCGTCTTCCTTCCAACATTACTTTGCGCTTTCTTCTCTCCTCTGTTGATATTACAATCAGAGATCTCGACTAAGGAGTCTACCTGCAAACCAGAATCAATGGTAAAGAGTTCCATTTTGTTTGGAAATCTCTAAATGAAACTCCTAAGGGGCAGTTGCAAAGTCAAAATTGGGCCTTAGAGTACCTTAAGGTTGCCTTTGACACAGTCTTCGTATCTTTTGGTGGGATTGTGTTGATGGCGCATGCCATTACGCAGCTCGCAATAAAAGAGTTGCTTAGGGTATCGGACGCCTCCCATGCATACAACATAGCCTGTTCAGCTCATTTGGGTTAATGTGAAGATTGATGCAATCCTTGGCAAATCAGCTCTCACAGATCTGTCCATGTCTATTGCCACTTAATGTTAAGAAATCTTTGTAAACATTTCTGGTGGAAAATGCTCCAGCCACTTTAGGTGACTTTAGTGAACTGTCCATGTTTCAGGATAGTATAGCATGGTGGTTATGATACATAATGTCAAAACAATTAACTTGGGTTTTCTTGGTGATGCCACGATCAGCTCAGACTCTTTCTTCCAACTTTTCGAAGGCCACAGAAGCTTTCTGAATACAGACATGAACGTCTGCGTCTAAGGAGCCATCACGTGACAATGTGCCACCAAGAGAAACAAAGGTGTCTACTATGCCCAGTCTAGTACCATACACTGTAACGTATTGCTCGGCGTATGGCCTGCCTGGTGCAGGCATGAGGCGTGTATACAGCCATCAATACAGTCAAACATACACACAGGCATGCATACAAACATACACTCGAAGATAAATACATGCCAATCCTTTTATGACATTGCCTTATTGTCAATCGTTTTAATCATATCATTTAAGGGTATATGTTCTATTAATAGTCCTCACAACCTTCTTTTTTCCTGCCAAAGAAAACAGGGACTCAGAGTGAAGCCTTGGGGCAGACCAACCTTGACTTTGCACACAGCCTTCGTGCTTCTAAATGCAATAGTTTTGAATAGTTAGTTTTCATATGATAGATACACATCCCTGTTGGGCAGTCAACAGGGAGATAGACGAAACAGGCAGATCTAGTCCTAACCAAAGTGCAATTGCTCTTTTTAAACACAACTTGTTGTTCCGAGCTTAGAGACAAAAATGTGCTAATGTTTCATATTTAACTTAAATAGGCATATTATCTCCATGCTTTGAGACAGCTTCTGACATCGAGAGGCGGGGTATAACCTCTCAACACTTTCATTACATGTACCAATACCAGAAATAAAACAATCTTGACTCTTCATATGTTAAATGCTTATAGAATTTAATCAGGTATTCACTTTCTTATCTCTCAATTATGATAATCACTCTCATTTTCTTCAAAAACCAGTTTTCGTCTCTCCTCACCCACTTCCAACCCGCATCGGAGACTCTGCTGTAGATACACTGATTTCACCACACTATATAATAAAATATCTCATCATTCATTTACTAGTCCCATTTCCCTGCATCCGGGAATTCCTCTTCAACGGCCACTCAGGATACCTGTTTTCTAACGATAATAAAATATTCCTTCTCTGTTCAATACCTGCTAAAAGCTGTTGTAATAGACACAGACATTGGGATTAAATGATTGATGTGTAGTTACCCGGTCTTTAACGAAAATCCTACAGACTGCCACCTGTTTGCCAGGTGCTATCGGGTGCAATACGGATAAAGTAGGTATAGTGTTTGGTGGACCTAAGTTGTACATGATTCTGTCTTTGCAAGGAAGACAAGGTATTGCTTAGGGTAGCAGAGTCATAAACACGAAAGCTCTTTGCAAAAAATTAGTTCTAGAACAAAGTCTGATCTGAGTTGACGGGGATTATTCCTCGTCTGAGTTGACACGCATATTTTTGACACGAACCCCTACAGCTTGATCAGAATAAATCGAACAAATGCAGAACTTTTATCGGCTCAGAGTCAAAGCAGACACGACTAGACTAGACCAGTTTTATCTCGGATTCTTTTAAATAAACGATAGGGGGTGTGCAGCTTACGATAATTTCATCGAAACACCTATCCTAAGCTTTCACTCAGAGGGGAAGATTAGTCACTCGGTTTTGTGCTACAAGATTGACATGATCTATAATTGAGGTATGGGGATCTACTGCGTCTAGAGTGACGTAGGGACCCCGCACATTTCTCTATGAATTAGGGATTAAACAGGGATGCAAAAGGCTTTGTTAGCCAACAGCAGTTGAAGATAGTTAATAACACAAAATTACTACACTGTATAATTCTGCCGGCATGAAAATGCGCATTTCATACTGCTTTAGCACACTTTCAGAGCATGTAATTCCTTTGTGATGCTCCTATGATATTTGAATTGTACTTTTAAAGATTTCATCTAATATTACATGCTTCAAGTGCCTTGCAAGTCCTAGGCTTTAACAGTTGTTGAGCACTGAGTCTTTTAGGAATTCAAATTTTCAGCTACTCTCAATATGTTTAAAAGTGGCATATTTTAGTGTTCGTGTAACTAGCCTTCATTTTTGAATCCTTGTTTTCCTCTGATTCTTCTTCCTTTTTCTTTTCCATACACCATTATTTCTCCCAACTTTTTCTCCAGGATTGCACGCCAAATAATAGTTATTATGCTTTGATTATACGCATTAGTGATTTTACATGATACATAAATATGAAGGACATTTCTTACTGAAAACTTTACAAACATTAATGATTTTAAAAAGATCATCAGCTGCAAAGTACCAACAAATTTCTGTTCACTTTAAGTTCCACGTTGACCTTAAGCACAAGATTTCTTGTCTGTATAGTTGTTCCATGTATGGCAACTAGGTGTCCCCTGTTTTTACCTAAAGCTGATCGAATGTCGCACATTCAGAATGTATGCTCTCCAGTATTATCTATTTTAAATTTAAGTAACTTAAAGGGTAACAACAATATCTGAAACTCTCCCTCTGCCCAAAAGTTAAAAATTGGAACATGATTGGAACTTATGTCTCAAAGATTTTCTCCAGGTGATTAGTAAATATTCTGAATCTATGTTTGTAAGCAAACTAAAATTTGAGTAAATAATTGTTTACTAAAATTTAATGGGAAGAAAATTAAAACTTCCTTAATTATTCGATTAACCTCACCCCCCTTCGAATAGGCGCACCCTCAAATAGGCGCAACTCCAAATAGGTGCACTTCTTTTCAACTTTAGGTATAAAACAACGCCATTCGTTCACTCTTTTTGCAATTTGGCTATCACAAATATTCTAGCTTAAGTTTCACGTTAACAAAAAGCGAAGCTTCGAGGTGTACTTCATCATCAGCATCAGAATACAAGTATCTTTTGATAAAAACATAAAAACAGAAAGAACATTAGAAAATATCTTAAAAGATCTTACAAGTTATGATACCTTGGAAAGAAACTCTTTAAAAGTTCTTACTACACGTGTGTTCTTTTATAAGCAACTCAGTTGCTTGAGTGTGAGGCCTCGATTTGGTCCAAAATCTAAGCAACAAGCCAAGCTACTCGAGGCCTCAAATTCCAGGAGGGACAATTTTTAAAACGCCTGAAAAACAAATCAAGAAACGTTTTTCATCAAGAATTGATTACAAACCGTTGATATATAACAAATATCACACTGTTGATAATGTGTCAAGCAAAGAGATCAAAGATCCAAACATCATTTGGTATTTCATTATTTACAACACAACGAAGTTCGACGATAAACTGTAGTGATACCTATGCAACTACTTAAGCAACTCCAGGCCTGATTTTGGAATATTGCTAAGCACCTCGAGGCCTGACCCCGAAAATGAAGTTGCTTATAATTAAAAAAACGTGTATGTTCATAATTCTAAGTGAGTGATGAAAGTATTGTCCCATGCTGTAGTTAAATCTGTATCACTTTATGGATCCACAATATGGACCACGACAAAAAACCGGGAAAATAAACTTTATGGAAGTTCTACGCTTAACTTATATTGTCGAGTGTGAAGGAAGCCACTCGTACATATTAATTAAATTTTTTCTGTTGTCATGTTTTTCTTGGGACATTCAAGTTTAAACAGAAATACCGGGCTGATATCACATCGATCATGTGCAGTAAACAATGGAAAAATATTGACGAATCGTCAATAAATATCCAGTGATATTGACTTTTGATACTTTGTAGTGTTTTAATAATTGCCTACAAACGATCAATATATTGCCAATATACAGTTTCATAAGTATTATTGTCAATGTTATTGACCATTTTTTGCTCGATTCAAGAACAGGATCCTTGTATGATATCATTGTGAAAACTGGGGAAATGCTGTTTAGGAAATACTTTTTTAAAAAATATTCTTGTTTAAAAGTGCTTATTATGGCTTATGAAGCTAATGCTACCAGCATGATGAAAGAAGAGTAAAAACAGGCCAACAAACACAATAATTTCGCCCACCTAGCTGAAATAACCATTGAATTTTGTGATCGTTATAAGTGACGAAGAGTTGTTTTCTTGTTCCCGCCACCCTCAAAATTCATGTATTGACCTAGATATATCGTTTGTGTGTGTTTCTATTTAGAAAAGAAATACTGGCACCGTAGTTGATTGTTTCGTTACTTGTGTTTCCATTGCTTTATATTCCATGAACAGGTTAGACCCTTGTTTCATCTTTCAATTGCTGACTTTCTTCTTGCCCTCTTTTGGATGACTGGAGCCATCATAAACTTTTCATCACCAATCAAGACTGCAGTTGACAAGGCAGTGTTTTGCTTTGCTTGGCAAGCAGTGACAGAAGTAGGTTGATGTCCTTATTTTCAAGCTGCATACTTATATACACTCGGTATTTTGAAAAATGTGTACAGTAAAAGTGGCTTAATATCTCCATTATGGGAGTATGCAACTTCGATTTATTAACTGTTATGTTTTACTAAGCAAAGATACTGTTTCAGCTACTGTATAAGACAGTGCTAAGCAGTTTATGCTACTAAAAGCTGGCATTTGTTGAAGAGTCTCCAAGGTTGTTTGCCAAGGTTTTGGTGTTGCAAACTATCCTGTTAGGGGAGCAAAGAGCTTCTTGCAAGGAAGGTCAACTGTGCATTGTGATGAACATCATCACTGCACAAAGCTGCAGTTTCTAGAATATCTGCTGTACCTTTCCAGTTACAAAGACTAGCAATACGCCACACGTTACGTCATTTGTAATTTGCTGTGTATACAGTTTTGTTTTTTCATCTTTAGGATCATCTTGTTTATTACTCCATTTACAGTTCTGCCTCTTACTTATTTCTTTTTTTCTTTTTCTTACTTTTTATTTATTTGATGTTTTTACCTCTTTGATGTTATATAGTATTGCATCTCTGTTGCTTACCACTTACTATGAGAGGTTATATACATGATATTAAAGCAGTCTGTCCCAAATTGTGAATGTTACAACTATGCATATACATATGTGTCTTATGTGTAAATAGACGTATAGAAAAGTATTGGACTAACTGCCTAGTAACTAAACAAACTTAGCAGACATTTTATTTAGCTAGTGTACAACTATGACTTCAATATTGAGCGAGCTACTTGATTCATAATGCCCAGCTGTTCCACGGACAAGGAAAGTGAGAATAGGGACATAAGGGTAACTTTCCAAACCTTTCTTGTGTAAATTGTTGGATCCATGCAATACATTGAATATTATTTTATTGTAGTAACATTGATAATACATCTTTTCCTTTGTAGCATTGTATTTCTTACCGCATTAATGCAAGTAAGGAAGGAAATTTTGAGATTATAAGAGTTATAGAAAATATAGCAGTATTATATATACGTATAACCTTAGTAAAAGAGCTCTTGATCATAAGTGATTTAACCTCACGTCTTTAATATCTTTAATAATAAGTATTTGTGATAACTATTTGCAACATCAAATTTCGTTTGTTTAGCAAAATGTCAG
The DNA here is from genome assembly GCA_010016025.2 of Alatinidae sp. Z8VKAUB7J3. NCBI lineage: Eukaryota > Metazoa > Cnidaria > Cubozoa > Carybdeida > Alatinidae > Alatinidae sp. Z8VKAUB7J3. Next base: position 150,033,075 of record JAAAKM020006971.1, on the reverse strand, counting down.
TGCAGGAAATGCCTTATAGACGTCAGACATGGAGATCCCAAAGTGTCTGGTGGCACAGACCGTGCTTTGTGGAACTCAAAAGATTATAACTACACAGTTTGGTCAAATGATGTGTGAGGGGGCGGTAAGGTTTGAGAGCTGAAGTTGAATGGGGGAGAAGCAAAAAGCATAGCTGAATGAGGAGGCCAATTTATGGTCAATGGTTGCCAACGTGGAGTGGAGCACAAGTTATAATTATGTGACCCACGAACTGTTAATCCCCAAGATATAAAGATTTACGCAGTGTATTGTAAACTTGACAAAGACAGTGTAGAAAGTACAACATTTGAGTTTCCTAACATGAGTTCCTATTATTTTTCTTTCAGAGTGTTCATTTGATAAGTTTCTTCTTGACAGTCAACTACGCTGCATCAGTGTATTTCAGCGTTAAGGAGAAAGTCGATAGAATGACACGTTTTGAATATCCATTTGTAAGTACAGTTGTGTCCATATGTACGTATTATTTGCATTGGTGTTATCATGCCAGTGATGGTTCATTGATGACACAAGTAGAAATCATCTAAATATTAGATACCGTCTTGACGTTTCAGAAACGTCACAGAAGGTGTTTGTAATAAGGTAATAGAATTGTCTAAGAACTGTTGTTTATGCAATAAGAGACTATGCTTTTAGGGTACCATCAACATTTCAGTGGCAAAGTAAAGGAATATAGGCGCCATATTTTGAGCTAAAGAAGCCCGACTTTGCTCTCCTGGAAAATTTAACTGTTTACCCTGCAAATTATTGTAAGAAGCAGGCTGAATAGGCGAAGACGCTTCTATGAACCAACATACATTTGTGTTGCAGCAAAGTATAAAATAGCACGTTTAGAAGTCAGTACAGTGGAAAGTAGTAAGGAATCCGGTCTTGGTTATATGAGTGGGCATAACTGTGATGCATGCACTTAAGTTATGAGATAATAACTTGTGCCAAAACTGATACTTGACTTGGCTTGACATTTTGAAAAGTATCATGCACGCTGTACAAAGAACTTGTAATTTAATATTTCATTAGATATCCCATGTTGCATGGAAAGCCACCGTCCAAAATCCTTGCGCAGCATAAACGCCTTGGGCAATATTCCACTCTCTGCAGTCACTGAGTTTTTGAGGATTTTTATATTGTAAATATGCGGCAATGAAGTTGGTCATGCATGATCGTCATTTGGGATGCAAGAGGGCGACCACAATGCCTTTTCTCAATAAAATTGATTGCTTAACCTTGTAGTCTGTATCCCAACGGAGTAAATTGCCCAGCTATCGATCTGTGCGTCTGTCATTGATCAACTACGATGATTTAATAAAGTTTAAAATGACTATATTAATACATATGTACCACACCTTATGATCATTCTTAGCTTTTTAAAATATTGGTAATAATTGTTTACATTTGCCGCTGTTACTTTTCAGTAATTGACGTATTATTTGTGTTCCCGTGCCATATGAACACAGCACATCAACATTTCGCATCAGTACAAAGTAAACAACATTGTTATTCAGAAAAAGTTTCCACTGCATATATTTCCTTATACGTATTTCTCTGTCATTATTTACAGATGGAAAATCCGCAGGAACCATTTTATAGAAAGTGGTATCTATCAATTGCATATGTTATTGCATGGTAAGTTAATTAAAACTTAACCGTTAAGCTGAGTCAGTACAAGAAAGTTGGTCGAAGTGACTACGACATATGCATAAATGCCTGTTTTGTGTAAACGTAGTAACAGCCATTCCCTCCCTTTGAAGTTTCGTGTTGATCGTTTGGCTTACTTTGTTGTTCTTGCTTTTTCGTTGAGAAGCTATTCTCTTTTTTTTAACTTTCTTTTATTTTCATTTTTCATCTATTTTTTGTCGCTATTCAAGAAGCATTGTGCGAGCTGCCAGCAATGGAACACTGGCAGCTTATTGGTCTTTCTCGATACTGACAGTCCAATTTGCATTTGCTTTTTATTGTGTCATTTAGTTAATCTTATTTGATGAGTATTTTTACTAGTAAGCAAAAATCACCATCATCGTCACAAGCATCTTCATCGTCGGGAACATCATCATCATTATAATTATTATTGCCATCATTATCAACAATGAGCTTATTGATACTTTCCTTACATTATGTTTGTTATTTTGCAGGACGTTACCGATGATTCTTTTTATTCCTTTTGGTCTCATGATCAATGGAAATCAAATCATGGCATGTCAAAAGTAAGTAATATTGCACAAACCGTATTTTAACAAATCGCACTTCCCTTTTTACTATCGTACGGAGTGCAAGTAACAATTTTTAGTACGGATCAACTTTTGGAAGTTTTTAAGCCAATGCTGTACCCGTCTATAACTGATTAGAAAAAGGAATAAAGTGCAAGAAATTCCAAAAATCGTTGTCCAATAAGTTCTTAGGACCAACAATTTTTGTCGAGTTAACTTTAGTTAACGAATTATAAATTGATTGTAAATTTATAAACAGCAATATAAAGCGATGGTTACATGATTTGTGAGGATTTAAAGATACCGTCTGTGAGGTATT
>JAAAKM020006971.1:149981210-150030416 GCA_010016025.2 Alatinidae sp. Z8VKAUB7J3 | reverse complement strand
ATCGTAGCGAATAAAATTAGAAAGGAACGGGTAACCGAAAAACAGAGTATGTCGTTGATTTGCATACGATCACATAAGTGCATTTTTAAGTATGTGTTTTTTTACAAGTTTGTTTTGATGGGACTTAAAGGTGGTTCTGTCGACAAGGCTGTTTGTATTGCTAAGGCTTGGAAGGTAGATGGTCATGAAGCCCTTTTGCAATCAAAGAGCTGCAAATTGAGTTGTCAAGGCCTTACAAGGGCCGATGTAACAAAGTTTACTTTAGGCGATTCTTGAATAAGTTGAAAGCAACAGTCTCGCGTACGTTCTGCTCACCATTGATATAAAGGCATTTATTATGAGGATATAAAAATACAAAGCGATTTAATGGCAACACAAGAGTAGTGATGTGACTCAAAGTAGTTTACTTGAACGCACAAGTTACAATTGTGCCATTCCCTATATATAAGTAGTTCAGGCAGTCGAGAATATGGAGGAAGCTTCTATAGTTGCAGGGGTAGAGGCTTGCAAGGTAAATACGTTTTTCTTCCGTATGAATAACGTTTCCTGTCAAAGTAGTCTGCAAACAATACAAAGATAACTGAAACGAGCAGCAGCATTGTAGATTTCTTTTGTTTAGCTTTGGCACCAAAAGTTGTTAGATAACTGGCCGCACGTGTAGGACAATTATTTCTTCAGCTCCGCAATATCTGGATATTATGGTATCCTCTGTAGCCCTCTATTGGCCATCTTCTTGCGGATATTATAAACCCGTATTGTGAATAATATAGAGGGGGGAAGGATGGCCAACTTTCGGATTTGACGTGACCTAGTCGAAGAATATCCATCAAATGAAATAGATTGTTACTAAAATAGGTCTAATGCACGAAATAGCGAAAACATTACGTGCTTAAAAGCTTTTTTCCTCTGACACTTCCCAGGGCACAATCGTGAGAATGATCGAAAGGAAACGTGTGAAAGAGTACACCCAACTGTACTTTTGAAAGAGCGAGGCAGAACTATGGTCTACCTTAATGGCATGTGTCAGCAGCGCATCCAAAAACGATTACTTAATCTAGTTAAGCTAGCTGGTCTGCCTCACGATGTTTACGATAGAATCAGACCCTCCAGGCCACAACAACAACGGATGTAAGGGCTTCCCAAAAGACATTATATAGAACTTCCTTTTCGACCAATTCTTTCTATGATTGGCTCATTACAGCATGAAATGGCTAAGTGGCTCTCAGAAAATTTAGACAATTTTAAGACTCGTTCACTTTCGCTAATAGTACCAAAAACCATAATTTCGGTCCCAACGAGATTTTTTTGTGGTCTTTTGACATCTGTAACTTGTTTTCAAACGTTCCATTGGATGTGGCAATTTAGATATTTGTTGATGCACTGTATAGAGGTAACCTTGCCCCTTCCCAATCCCGTGAAGAAGTTTTCATTGAATTGATGGAAGTTGCAACACGTGGTGTTGAATTCACCTTCAACAGTGAAATGCATCGTCATCTCCATCGCACTTGTGAATGTTCAAAATACACTTCTTATTATCACATTGAAATTCCACGCCTTTGTTGGGATGACACTTCGAGTCACATTTCTCATCTGATGCATCTAGGCAGTCTGGTTCACCATCACATCGCCATGTTTTCGAAATACAGCGACCACTACCACATGTAAATTGTGAAGGAGAGCATGTCTTGTTTGCTATAATTAAATGCGAATAAGACATAAACACAGGGGTATGGCCATTTCAGAATGGAGCAATTTCAAAATGTTATCAAACCTTTAAATTGTTGGAAAAATACTCGAGCAATAGGAATTGTCACGAACGAGAATTGTACATAGGAATAACGCATTAGCGCCGTGTGCTCTACCCAGGTGAGCTACAGTGAACCACGATGGCAATATACTTTTATCTCCCTAGTGGCCAGATACATTAGTTGACAGCCCCCTATCAGTGGGCATCAGCATCCAACCCTACAAAATGCTTTGTTACTTGATCGTCGAAGGACTGTCACGAGCCAATTAATCTCATCACAGGTCATTGACAGTTATAAGAAATGAGAAGGAAGGCTTTGAAATCATACTGGTCCCATTTACTAAAAAAGTAATAGCACATACTACAAGAAATAGAGAAAAGGTCTGGTAGAGACGTTTAAAACTAGTTAAATTACCATCAATGACTACCTTTCATTCACTTACTACTCAGTGTGCATTTCAGTGGAATTAAAAAGGCTACCATGACGGCGTGACACCATAATTTTTGCTAACATTTCTTTGACTAATGACCCTTAATTTATATACTTTTTCGTCTTGTATTTCAGATAAAGTTTAAGATACAAAATAAACAAGTCTAGCCATAAAATGGCTTAACATTAGCACGATATAATGAAGTAGTTTTTAGGTTCCTATATCTGCTACCTGCAATTTCTAGCAGATGCTTCGATAATTGCACATTGAGTGGTCTATTTATTCATTATTTATCTATTTATTTCGCGATAATCTTTTACGAATTACAAATGTCAACGGCGAAAGGCAGAGGCTCTAACGCCTTTTGTTGGTTAGCGATAACTGATGATTTGTAAAGTTTATATCTTCGCTCTGAGCTATCTATATTAATTACAAGTATTAGGATCTATATTTACACATTTACTTAATACGAGGAAGAAGAAAAGGGAGAAGAATTCACTAAAAAATTTCATGAACCCTTCTCTCACAAATAAACCCTACAAAACGGACTCCTCCTGAAGGCCCTACTGCAACAAAAGCAAAACAGGCAATAAACCAATAAAAATAACATAATAAAATTTGAATGTTTAAAAAGTACGATCACTGTGGCCTGATGAGTTCAACATACGTACCACATCCGGCTTCATCACTTTTGTCTCCGCAATCATTGTCTCCATCACAAACCCACCTCAGTTGAATGCATTTCTTGTTCTTGCATGCAAACTGCGTTGACCGACAGCTCGTTTCGGGGCAGTCACGCTCATCAAATCCGTCGGAACAGTCACTATCGGCGTCACACATCCACGATTTAGGAATGCATCTGTTATTGCCACATTGAAAGCTGTCCGGCTTGCATGTCACTTTGCCTGTAAAAAAACGGTACAGGAGTTTGCAAACTCTCATCACATTAAACAACCATAGTAATATTTACAAATTCAGTACTTCCTACATGAGGACTGTTGTATTTTCATCTTCGGTATTAGGTACTAAGGGAGCTTCTTATAGCAAGAAGATTAAATATACCATCCTTTTTGTTGCACCAAGGCGATTATTTTATAGCAGGACGGGAACTAGTAAACGTTATCAAGAAAGTGTAAGACGCTTCTCAAAATACAATGGAGTGTCAATAAAATTATCAAACAACTGTTAGTCAGACCAAGTTTCATTTAGAGGACTTGGGGTTAATGTTGCAGTATTCAGTCCTGGGGGCTCTTAATAATGTCCAATCAAAAATATGGCCTGATCAGGGGAGAGGAACCTTGTTTATGTATTCCTCTTAATCTCGAAAACAGCGCACCTCCTCCTTTGTTATGAACCTAGGGATGACATTATAAATTACATCTTCCGAAATAGTTGTACTGTCTTACAGAAATTCTTCGATGGACAAATAACATTCAAAGAACTTGAACACACAGCAACTAAACTTTCTACGATGTGTCACAAAGTGTCACAAAGAGTTCAAGGTTATATGAGAAAGAAACCGATTGCTTTCAAATTATACGAGACTCTAGAGATATGTTATCAATGACAGTTTCCCTTGTAGAAATGAGAAATGATTGGCAATGTATTTAAAGAGTGTCTATTTGCAAACCAAAAGTCAAACATTACCACAACAAGCAAAATCTATCAAATTTTTCCACGATCGTTACTATCCCTCTTAAAACTCTGGCAGCGAGTCACTACATAATGTAAAATTAAAGTGCGGGGTTATGTGTGGGGTAAAGCATGGGGTTTCATAATAGCAAGTACAGGTTAAAATGCCTTTTCATGAGCGTTTAATAACTTAAAAATTCGATGTCAAAGACTACAGCGATCTCCAGACATTCAAACATTAAACGAGGGTTTGTCAAATTTCTCTGGCAAAAGTAATGAAAATACTCTGTCACTCGCTGTGGGAGATAATCGCAGAGGCACGTAATCCACTCTAAACCAATTGAGGTGCCAGGATTCATGTGCGGATGAAATTATTGGATGTAAAGACAACAGTACCGAGAGAACAATACCTGTTTTAATAAAAGCTGAATAGTTCACCGACAAATAAGTCAAGAAATAACGCCAAAAACAGAACCTAAGAGACTTTAGGTCAGGTGCAAATCGGCAGTTGGAAACTGAACTTGGGCATCTAAACTGTTGTTAGGCAACAAACTCTCGCTCTTCTTGTATCACCATACACGTTTTCAATCTATTCGTCTAAACCTTGCTTGACTAACGCTTGGAGAGGCAATGTGACTAAAACACTTACTGCAAGTCTCCGGCATTTCATCACTGTAATCAACACAATCATTGTCGCCATCACAGAGCCATCGATCCCTGATACATTTGCCATTCTTACACAAGAACATACCATGTCCACATGCTGGTGCTGCCGTCGTAATAGTTCCATTTTCTAAATAGGTAAAACAAAAGAACAAAGCATTGTAAGGAATGTTGTTAATAATGAAAGGAGGATAGAGGTCTTGTAAGCTATGGGCACTAATATAAAAGGGAAATACACTTGAAAAAGTTCGATCACCATCATGTGTAAGGTCTTACCTAAGCATGTTCTGTTATCCCTGGCATCCAGAGTGAAGTTGTTTCCGCATGCGCAAACTGCTCCATCCGGTCTGGCTAGACATAGCTGTTCACAATTGTGCTTTGCGCACGCATTTGTTCCTGAAGATATATAAAAGTTAGAAGCCATTAAAATATCATTACATAGTACTGTCACAGAGATGACCGAGAGGTACGAAAATGCAAGCTATGGCAAACAAACACTTGCTGTGAAACGTTTGGACAAAACACATGACATTCATCTACAAACGCCTCACTCGCTCGCTCAAACGCGAATATACGCGTATACACACGCTGACACAAACACAACTAACAATACCAAAAAAATTATATTAACAAACAATTGTGCATACTCCTCATCGCGTCAGTAGATGTACTCTTAGGGCCTTCCATGGAGCAATGTTTTTAACAAACTTACTGTAAACTTTATTATCATTAAAGCGCCAGCGTACAGCTACATACTACGGTCCCCAATAAGTCTCTACCATATTCATAAAACAAGAACATCAACGTCGCATTCTCTAGCCGCGACATAATTACGAAGAACGTCTCGGACGTGCTTATGGTATATACTGAATGTTTTACAATGAGCTTAAACTTCTACGGCGGCATTAATAAAATCATTCAGCCTACAAATTGAAATGGTTAAAAATGAAGCTTATACGGAACTACCCCTCACTACCACTGTCCCCCTGTCCTAATCCCTAACTTGGACCCCTTCAAAGAGCTGTACTCCAACGACCCTCGCACCCCGGCCTGTATAATGGCAACATTCTGAAGTGGTTGGTGCCTGCCTCTACCGGGAACCACGAGAAAATTGGTGGTTCTAAACGAAATACATGATCAGTGGCAAAGGCTTCCAAAAACCTCGGTAATTAATGCGACAAACAATAACTGGGCCGTGTATTTAAAGTAAGCGAGTAATGGGCGGGGCTCAACTTGGGCCACCTTGAGAAACACCAGGAGCAACTCCCAGATATAACGATCATTTCCCTAATAATCAGCATAATATTGCAAGTAGTTTATGTAGAGTCTTACATGGTCAAGATATATTAGTTAATTTAGCAAACGTATAAGGGTAAATGGTACTTTTCAGTAACTTCCCCATTTAAAATTTAAAGTTGAATATACGTTATTCTTGTAGAGTGGGTTTGTGGTACACAAGTTGAATATTGCGTTAAATAAGGGATTCATTTTCTAACGGAAAGGATTAAATCGTGTCGTTAAAAATAACATAAAAAGGGAGAGGATACAAACGCATGTTCTTGACAAACGGGTAAGTTGTCAACAAGTTTTCTTTCGGCCAAGACAGAGCACTGACTTCTTAGTTTTGATGTAGTGGCGTTCCGGGTGTCAGGGTGAGCGCGCTGCTACTATTGATCTTAGCTATATCTCTAGGTAATCGTCAAATTGGAGGCGAATTGGATAAAATTTAGGCTAACATTGCAGAATACTGATCACTTGATTTGGCATTTAGTTATTTACATGGGTTAAGATTTTAAGGTATCGATATTGTGTCACATTACCTCGTTAAAAATTAAATTCTGATTGCTTAGTTGTTCACCTGTCTTCTTTCTCATTTCATCAATATTCCGTTTTATCATATTATCACACATTAAAATTCTTATGGTGGGCGGGAAAATCTTCAAAAGCAGTAGGGTACCTGCCCAAATTGTCAGTTAGTTAAGCAAATAGCAAATACAGTATGAACCTGCGTGATCAACAACCTGTCTGCAATTTGCGGTCATACACTTGAAGCTCCATCAGTCCGCCAAACTCCCTCCTAAGGATTTCTTGTTTACTAGTGTTGCTCCGATCAGCTTTACGGATACTTCTTTCAAGCCAATCCGTCCAATAAATGTAATCCTCTGTCACAGCAAGACCAAATGGATGTCGTACATTTTCAATAACAACCTTTCTTCCAGATCCATTAAAATACATGCACTCGATTTTATCTGTCTTAGCATCCGCCCAGTATAGGCGATCCGATGCGTAGTCGACACTTAAGCCGTTTGGCCACCCCAAGTTAGTGCCATTCACTAAAGTCACTATATTTGTGCCATCCATATTTGCTCGCAGTATCCTCGCTGGTTCCCGCCAATCTGTGTAGAAAAGTAATCTGTGGTTCAAATGGAAGAAATATAAGTATTGGTCAATCATAGCCTGCATAGAAGCATCCCTACTTTTGAAAAAAACTACTGTTACGCTTACTTATATTAACTGGTGCCCCTCTGGTCTCTATCTACCATTGACACGTATGTGCCTATCTGATGGGGCAACTGCTCCAAATACGAATAGTTGACGTGAACAGCTCTTCGAAGTTGGATATTAAAGGAATGTTCAATCCAGAGAATAAGTATTGAAAGGAAATGTTGGTCATAATACCAAGGGTGTTAGCGGGGGAGACGTGGAGATTATGAAGATACTCATGCTGACGATGATGATAATACTAATGGAGATGATGGTGGTGATGATGATGATGATGATGATGATGATGATGATGATGATGATGATGATGATGATGATGACGATGACGATGACGATGATATCTAACAGCTGGAGGCAACTTTTTGCGTAGTCTTCAATAGTCGTGGCGCAAGTAGGCATAACGCTGGTCAAAAATATGATCTCGATTGATTCGGGAAATTTCTGAGAAAATAGTCATGGCTGTGCCATAGTGGAAGATCCTACCAATGATTTTCTCTCCTGTTGTTTTTTTCGGCCTGCTGATTGATAGCAAGTTACTTCAACTCTACCACTAATGGATCCTATCCTATCCAAATTTCTTACGTATATTTCATAGTATCATGTTAAACCCATTGAAAGTTGCTAAACAAGCACTCCGGTGCTTGCTGCAGATCTTCGATAGTATTAAAATGAATGGTTGGTAGTAAGCTATTCAAGTATCAGACAGGGAGTGGTGGATCCTGGGGTGTGTGGGGGGAAGCTTACATTCATATCGTCTCTGGTTTATTGATGTTTCTAGTACCTGGGTTTCTTCAGTAAATACCTTATAATTTTTAAATCAAGAGACAAATGTTTAAAAATCAGCAATACATGGCGAATTTCATTGCCTAGTAAAGTAGAAGTAAAGAGGGGATGCAGGTCACACGCGCCCTACTCCGGATCCACCATTCTTATTATGGGGCACATGGCAGCAAATTTGAGCAGAAACTTTACTGACGGATAATTGTACTTTTTACGATGGAAGCAATCGGATAAACAGCAAATTAATGTTCCATTTTGGAATCTTTTTTATTCTGGTGCACCTGCTCGATGGCACAAAGACCCGGGATTTCGGTTGGTAAAAATTGAAACCACAACGCTGAAATCATTTTAAATGTAATAGCTCAAGTTTAAATCGCTTTTTTGTTTGACAAATAGACGATACATTCATTAAGAGGTAACTTCGGAATTTGAAAGTTTGTGGTCATCAAGTAGAATGTAGACATAGTCAAAGAAATTGAAATAGCGTTTTTAAGAGATAGTTAAGTTATATTCATCAGTAGCGGAATGAATACGGTTAGTATGAATCCTGGCAAAATCACTGTGTAATACGAATCGGAGAAGAGCCAAAAATGAAGTACAAAGACCTTAATGGCGTGATATGATCTGAAATAGGGAATAGACCCATCCTGTTATGTTTACGCACTCATTGGAGATCAACGAAGGGAACTTTTACAATATCAAAAAATATTGTAGTAACATGATAGACTATATTTCTTAAGCAAGTCCTGAAGGGAAATGTATAGGTTATCAAGTTTTAATGTGTGAAATATCTATAGATATTTAGGCCTGTGACATTTCATAATAAGATTGTACTATTGCTTCGTAAAGTTAATAGGCCTACTGGAACGTAGGCTAGTCGACCTTTGTTTTGATAAAGTAAGGATAGTTCAAAGCCGTAGACTTGGTCGACTCGATAGCATTTCAAAATTTGTAACACGATACACTCCATGCTAAAATACTGGTATTTGCCTATTTCCCAGTGTAAGGAGATTTCGTGATTCAAAATGCTGCCGCCATCCAGGTGGATATGTTTACCCTGCTACTGATAACATGTTACTCTGCATTAAACAATTTCAATCTGAGATTCCCCTTCGTCAGGTCATGTCTAATTTCGATCCTTTAGTAATCGGCTCAATTTATGCGGTTCAACAAAAATCATTTGGCTTCTCCATCGCTGAGGAAACCAAATACACATCAAATTTATCAACGCCTGATACAACTCACATTCTCCTAATTACCACAACGGGTAGCCTAACTTTTCCACGCAGGGAAGAGGCGTTTCCATGTAACAAACTATGCAAAGCTATTACTGACCAAAAACGAAATAACTTTTAGACTTCAACTCCAAAATCCAATCCCAAAGGATTGTTTACGAGATGGCAAATTTCAGGCACCCTGTTGCATACTGCGATGCACACGGTGCTCCTTTCCCAACTTTCGAGATAACCCAATACATGGAATGCACCAAACTGCTACAAATTAATGGCACCGGAGAGTTCACTAATCTACCACTCGGAGCCTAATGATAACATTTCACAGGTAACGCGGCCTGCTTTGGCCTGGTACAAATATTTGAAAGATGGACGGTAAACCAGATTAAGAACTTCCTTCTTACCTGAAATCGTCCTCAAAAGTGAGCCAGTCATTAAAAAGCATAAAAAACAAATGAGTGGCGGGCAGTCCATGTTCCCTTCATCAACAAACCAAACTGAAATTAAAATGTTAACTGATAAGCCAAAGAAATCCTCAGTTAAAACTCCAGAATCTCCCTTTCTTAGCGCTACTTTGTTCCTCAGCCGTTCATCTTGATGGTTGTTCTCCTGTTTTGCTTGACTCATGAACAAACGGAATCTCCAAGTTGAACCCAGGCCTTTCTCAAATTATTTGTCATACAGCTCAACAAAAGCACCGTCAATAAAATGACCAGCAAGATGTACAGTGATGCAGACTCCAATTCCAGACGACTGATCGTTAGATTTACATATGCCATCTGCTAGACTCATTACTTGGGCAAGAAGGGGGATGTGGCAAAACTCTTAAATGAAAAAGAGAGCGACTTCTAAATTTTATGATTTTATGTACAAAGTCCCTTGACCACCCTCAGTAATGGGTCAGGGGCGCAGCAACATGGATTGGAAAATAACGAAAGCTTTGGAAACCAATTTAGAGTAAAATGAACAACAAATATATGGGGAAATGCTTTCATTTTACTATGACTTACAAGAGTCTTACTGAGCATTGATTTATGAATCACTTTGTTGTATTCGACGGGAAAACAATTTGAGGTAACATTGGAAGATTGGGTTTGTCGCAAACTTTGCATTAGGGTGGAGATCAGATCGCATTTCATGATGACCTTTATCAAGCAATTTTAACGCATCAAATGTTGCAGAATGCACCAAGGTAATATCAGTGAAATAACAACCTCTTTCATCGTGCTATTATCATTTATCAAGTACATATTTGGACACATTTGTGGTTAGCCAGTGGAACAGTGTCCCCCAACCCTCTCTGGCGGGATTTATAAATCTTTCAATTCTTCCCTTTCTGAATAACATTGTAATACCGATTTGTACAAGGGACGGTGCAACCAAATCGGAGGCGGAAGGTTTAAAGACAAGCAAATACATATTTCATTATTTCATTGTATCTTCTGACTGGGGAGGCTTCAAATCTTTTGACACTTAACGGATGTCATGGGACTCTCCTGTCTTCCTCCTGTCTTTATTGTTTCAGCTCTTCCTTAGTTCTCTTTGCAAGAGAAAAGCATAACTCCTCGAAAAATAGAGGGGCTGTAGCCCCAAAGGCCCCTGTGGCACCATTACTTTGTACACGTTTAAGTTTCTTACAACAAAGAGATAGCTAAGAATGTTTCAAACTTAATGGTCGCTTTGAGAATATAAATTCAAGATCCGCATTTCCCGAAGGGAAAGAGATAAAGGCATTACTGTTGAAGCTGCTCAAGTCACATATACTGCATCAGTCTTGTTACTCTGTGTTTTGGAAACCTCCTTCATCTTGAACAAACACATATTCAAAACATGCTTTCCTAGATAGCGTAGGCACACATTTGTTCCCGTTGGTATATGTTTTCTTGATTGAACGTCTTGGAATTTAGAGCTCATTATTTATCAAACTATTATGCAGAGATCGATTTACAAGTCAATTATTGGGACAAAATTTAATACGAAATATCTGATTTATACACAACTTTTCTTTAAAATAGAAATCCCATATGCTAAGAAGTGCATATCCTAAGATTTTGATCGTAAGAAACCACAGCTTTCTTTAAGGGCCTGTTACTGTTGTCGCTGTGCAATGAGAAGATAGCAAATGGAAAACCAGAGAGATACCTTCATTAATTCAGTACTAGTTAAATTTGGTAACGTGACATATTGGAAATCAAATGGAGAAGTGGAGTGTGATATCATAGTTACAACAAAAGACTTTACTGCCTGTTTCGAATGGCTATGAGTGGTATCTCCAAATCTGAAAGTAGTTTTGGTATTCAAAGCGTCATAAGCTTTTACAAAGCTGAAACATTCCTGAAATTGTATGCACACTTCGAAATTTCGCATCCTGGACAAAAATAAATAATGCTTTCCTTAAGTATTTAGAATATTTGTATGATGATTACAATGGTTTCTATTAGTACTAAAGCTACAATATTTGTTGATTGGTCTCAGTAAATAGATTATCTAGGTGTCTTGGTTGAGAATTGGCTTGCTTATAAATATATTTCCGAATTTAGTTATTAAGCATCATCGAGAAGAGGGGATTTGAAATGTTAGTTGATTTGAAAAGAACACTAGAGAAATAGAAATTATGATTTATTTTCTATTTCTATGGCGTAGAGAGGCTGGTCTCCAACTGGGTTGAGCTGGATTTCGATGTACAGCGGTGGATGAATGATAGCTAATGTGTCGACTCGAGAAATAGAGTATGTTAACATCAGAGGACACCTAGCTCTGTCGGTAGAGCGTACGCCGCGAAAGCGTGGGTCACGGGTTCGATCCCCGGTTATGACATATTTCCCATTTCTATAGTGCTATAACAAGTGTAATGCCAGGCGGAAAACGCAATCTGCTTATATAAATGACAGCCAGGCTAAGTATCTTTAGAGAGACATAAGTTTTCTAGTGTTCTTTTCAAACCTTTAGTTATTATACAACTTTTACGGAGTATTGAAACACTGGTTGTAATACTCACGATCAACAATGAAAGGAAGTTTTACCGAGGAATATAGTTAATATAATTGCACCAAAGACCAAGCAATTCTAGTGCATTGGTTCAATGCCATATTCTTTGAAAGATAACTTTCTATGCAAGCTCTAGAAAACTGGGCACTAAATACAGACATACTAGATAGGACACCAAAGTCAACATCATATGAATGGAAAGAGGGCAAACTACGTATGGTTACAGTATCATCAACGTATATGAAGAAAAAGAATAACTATGTATGTATATATATATATATATATATATATATAACAATAAAAAATGCAAAAAGTTTGAGCATGACCTATAACAAACTATAGCAAGCAGAACTTTCCTGGAATGATTACATACTTAGACTTAAACTGAAAGTACTCTTGTTAAAAACAAACTGCTTCTGTTTTCGGAAGGTAACAGGTAAATCACATGAACTCAATACATGCTGCGGTGTAGGACAATGATCCAGTAGATCCTCCATTTTGTTTAGACGTAGCTGCGGCCTTCGACACAATCATAATATACAGCTGTGCTTTATATGATAGTAACGATAAAGCATTATATCACATGCGATCAAATAAAGAACTACAGAAAAAAAATTATATATGCGCAGATGAACTAATCAAACATATGGCTGGAGCAAAAATTAAAATACGTTTTCTTAAAATGAAGGCCACTTTAGCGACAAGACAGCTCAGGGAAAATGGTTACGCGTACCAATTATCATTTTAATGTTTATTGGTAGAAAGGGTGATACTGTGAGGCCCATAAATATCACTGACGCCCACTAAAATTCTCTAGAATTAGTTAGCGGTTGCCACCAGCCAGGTTAATCAAAATAACACCACATTGACATTGGAGAATGCTATCACTGTTGTCTAAAATCAATCTCAAATTATTCATGTACTGATAGCGTTTCCATGTCACTGCAATCTAATTACCTTCTCACTAAGGATAGGAAAGGAAGGATCTGTATTTCATACATGCCCGGGGAGTTATTTCGTGAAAATATATGTCATAGTGCTGAACTCTGTATCCTAACTGAGACTAAGGCGCCTTTTGCTGACAGTGTAATACCCTTTTCACATGGGGGACTTGACGTCCGTCACGTCTGCGTGAAGTTGAAATTTTTGTTTTCACATGAGTAAGTAACCACGTTTCTTTAATGGCGTATTCCTAATCTAATTTCATCCAAGCAATCTTACCTCCATCATGACTGATGCCGGGAACTCTACAGCGATCAAGGTTTAATTCAAAACAACTGTCTTTTAATCCCAAGTCCAGTGCGCCTGTAGGACGATGAACGGCCAAGGCATTTTTTTAGTCCTGCCAGTGTTGGTGTACACAGAACGCGCAATTTAGCATTATCAAAGTCAACTCTTTAAATAAAACAGGCAACTGAAACAGAATTACTTATTCTTTTACAGCTTCATTAGTTCTGAACTCTTCGCTGTGGCAGTGGAGAAACTTAAAACAACATATCAAAAACTATCAACAAAAAGTGAGGACGAGGATAAGGAATTTACTATTTACAAACATATCGAGAAATCTACTACACGTTTCTCTAATTAATCCAAGACGTTTGAAAAAAAAATTACGAAGTACAAGGACTATGAAATACCTCCACTTTACCACACTAATACACGTTGAATTTCAAGTCGAAATGCACATGTCAAGTTATGTGAACGTTGAATCGATATCTTAAAACCACACCTAATATAATTCTGAATAAATGCTTTGATTGTTGGACTATCCAACCGGGTGTTTGGACATAAAACAACAACATCCACCTAACAACCTACAACAAACCAAAACTACAAAGTACAGTGATAGTGGTAAACTGTGTGTTGACTCCCCTTACGCATTAAGAAGATAAAGGACGTATGAACAACATGCAAGCTACGGAAGGGAGTAAGGGATACAATCATCACATGAAATTTAAGAAAGGGTATCACTACAACAATTATAATATATTTGAACTTACTGACGAATCTGCTAATAATTTATCGCAAGACAAGACGAGGACTGACAGCTACAATCTAACTTTTATGACCCTGATCTCGTCCCTAGCGTGAATATGTATTTATAACTTTGAAGTCACAAAAGACGGTTTAGCCACCCCGCCCAAAAGTAAATTTGTACATGAGTTAGCCTACCGGCGAGGCTCAGGAGAATATTAAGTGGGTCGTACATCCCACAGATTGGATATGAGAAGTCAGTAGCATATCCCAGAGTCGATACGTCTAGGGGAAATGGTTGTCAAAAAGAATGATGAAAACACAACGTAAGTAACAGTGAATATACGTGCACGGGTACCTTCGCACACTCATTCGTGGTGACATTTAAAGACTGCAGACAACTTGTGTACTTAAATGGTTGTGGAACAGTTGTTTCGGAGAACACAGTTACAGTGGTCTACATTGCTGCAAACAAAACCAGTGAGCTCTTAACAGATTGAGGAAGAGAGACTCGAATTCTCAACCGGTATTTGTTACTCGGTATCATTCTGACGATGCCCTGTGAAGTGTTTCTCCGCGAGAGGAGATGTCAATACATGCATATCATTCCCGTAAGACAAACATGTTATCACTGATTTGCTTGCTCATGTGGCTTTAAAAACTTAACAATCAAACGCAATCTTAAGATGGGCAGCCGGCGCCACATATTCCCCCATTCTTGCCTTTGAGGGTCTGTACCATGCCACGTCTATCTCTTTCACAGACCTGATGACATTAATCGGGACTGGTTGATTTGGGGGTTGGAGCTGAAACTTACTTTTCGAAGACAAGGCGAAGGTAATTCCTATTCAATCGTAAGAGTGAATACTCTTTTAAAATAACCTTGATTATCTTCGCATGTTGTCTTGGCAAGGGACGTGGTGCCCACAATTACCAATCAGTTTTAATAGCAATCACAGCGTAACTGAGTGCCTGCACGTCACGAACACGGTAACTAATATTACGAACCCTAAAAACCAATTACAGAATGTAAGAAAGTGTATGTAAAATACTTAAGTACCACTATAAGCTACATCAGCGAGGTTGAATGATTGGCACTAAGCAGTTTTCACTCAAGCCCTCAATACAAACGAACCCATGTGTCGCGGTACACAAGCTTGCTTCACGTCAACATCTGAAAGACAGCACATGAACATAATGCCATTCGACTAAGGAAGTGGAAAAGTAACGCAGCCACAATATTCTCATTTTGTTGAGAATAAAATAATGCCATGCCGGGTGCAAATGGTGATGCAGATTTCTCACTGCACTACAAACAGCTTTTATGCAGATCATAGTAACAACTTATAAATGAACACACCACTTTGGCAAACAGAGTAGGGTTGCCATCCAAATTATGAGTTCCCAAATCCTCCCATTCTCCTTGTTGCAAATCATTACTTTCCCCATTACACAATACTAATAAAAACGTAAGAAAAAGAATCCCATCTTTTCGTGTCCAAAACTTAATTATGCAAACGAAAAAATGGGAACTATTTAAATAAATCCCAGCTTAATCTTGATTTTGGGCAAAGATCGTCCATTAATTATATTATAAATAGCGTTTAAAACTCAGCAACCCAGAAAAGTGTGACCCAGAAAGGTAAAATTTTAACTTCGCTACCTTGATCCCCATTCGATCCCATACATTACCGCTTAAATTAAGACCCTTGACTTGAAATGATATTTGACGTCTTGCTTCATTCTATTCCTCTGACGATCTCATGCCGTTCTTACTATTTTGCTCACACATTGTAGAGTAACCGCGGACATAAAGAGGGTAATTGACAGGTAATACCTGTCATTTTTACTACACTTTATTGCAGCCTTTGCTCTTTTCAACAAATATTACACAAAACAACATGTGGGGCGGGAAATTTTTACTTTGAACCGACTATGAACTCGCAATCTAGTCACGATCATCAAAACTGGTGTCGATGAACCATAAAGCGGTCTTTCAGGAATGGTCGAACAACTCTTTCCACTCATTGATCCACGCTTAAAACAAGAAACCCAAAGTGGCAAAAGGGCTACACCAGATCCTTGTCTGCATCACAATCAGTGAAAACTATTACGCTCAGAAACGACGGCAGAACCTTATCACGGAAAATGAACTTAAATGAAAAGAAACAACATCACATTTAAGAATATCGGAACCTCCTCCTGCAATTTTAGATTCGTTATTTGTTATCGGCTTCTACGATCCTACACGATTATACTGTAATCTGTTACGTAAATTGTTACTGAGTTTGACGTATATCTAAATGTCATACACCATGAAATTTTAGTTCTTATCTTTTAAATGACTGACAGGCCTTGGGGTTTTCTTACGTCTCTGGTAATCAGTGCCGACCAGAAATAAACCTTATCTTTAATAAACTTCATAATCAAACAAGGTAAACGGGACAAATTATATAAGCGATTACCACCGCGGTGTAAAGTGTCCCTCAATCCTTGACATGGTCGAATGCTGGTAAGAGATTGTGGTACCATAACTACTGAAAAGACGTTCCAGTTTTCCCAAATGATTCATTATAAAGGCAAACATTCATTTTACGAAACTTAGTCTTACTGGCACATATAGATTATCCTAAGGTCAGTCGTAATAACATACGTTTGTGATGCAACAACGTGAGCCGGGGATGTTCTGAAATAGGCTGCGCTATGAAAGGCGACAACTATTTTTATTGCGGGCTTTCTTTAGCTTAAGCAATCCTTCTAATGAACAGACCAAATTCTGAGCGATAAAACGATGCATTTAGGAACTAAAATTTTGATAAAGAGCAAAGCAAGCACTGAAAATTGAACGAGCCCACGTGCTACAATGAGATACGTAAGCAGTTGGAAGATGTGTAAATGTGAAAGAACAAAGGCTGTCTACTTTCCGTTGTTTTCGATGAAGCAAACTGGTCCACGGACGGCTGCTAACCAAAGTCAAGACATGATTAAGTACCACATTACACTTTCCGTTTGATTACCACCTGACAGACACACAACGAATGCTCATTCTCAACAACGGCAATAATTTCTAACAATATCAAGAATATACTTAGTGACATAGCCCTATGCATCAATCAAACAGCGTAACAAGTTGAAAGTAGCCATCTGCGGTACATAATCACCCCACCCCCTATAAGGTGCAATTAAAAACGAACAAACATTCCGCGAAATACTACCATATTATCCTACCACCATCTACGCCTTCAATGAATTTATGTTTTTGTAAGTTATAAATGCCTGGTATATAAGAAACCAGTTAATATCTTCTCTGTAATAACAAGCATAACTTGCCAACAAACTCAGCACTTCAGTCATCGCGACACTGGATATAGGTTCACAACAGAAAGAGCGTAATTAAGAACAAGCAGGCTTGCTGCCAACCCCGAGTTGCTACAAGTAATACTCATTTCATCCTGAATGGTACCGCGTCAGTGCTGTCTCGATTATTGACCTGACAACGGTCTCTGCGCCTTCTTCCCGAGTTTGGGGCTTCCACTTGATGTGAAGGACCTCTGTTTCTGAAAAACGTGAGAAAAATGTGCGTATGAGCTTAGATTGGACTGTTCACCTATTCCCACTATATTCTTACGTACTATATGGTTATAAAATGGTTGGTATCTCTCAGTGTAGCCCCTGATAAGGAGTGAGGCTATTCACAAGGGACCAATCTCCAATGAAAAATTTCCAAACCCGTCACTTCTGTCAATATTAATGATTTAATCTATAACCTACGGACCCCAACGTCATGACTACAATAACGATGATACTACAATAACACAGGTATAATTCTAAAAATGCGAAAACGGCAATGTTGCCAGGTACTAGTCGTAGGGAGCCGCAAAGAATATGCGCCGTAACCAGAGTGTATAGTATAACGTGGTTAGTTCAATGGTGTTTGATAAGTTTACCTTGTCATGTGTTACTCATTCGATTCAGGAGATTTGTTGTAACCCGACGAACGTGTTTAATCTAACGCGGTTAACTCAATCATGCTACTTTTATCTTGTAACATTTCACATGTTCTCTCCACGCGATTTGTTGGGATTTCTTGTGATCGTGAGTAAAATGCAACCTGGCTAGTTCAATGGTATTGTTTGCATACTGTTACGTTTTATACGTTCGTTTCGGGAAATTTGTTGTGGTTAGGTGCACAATAAAATGTAAAGCAATTAGCTCAATTAATGGTGTTGGTTTTAGCTTGTAACATTACACACCTTCGCTTCAGCAATTGTTGTGATCAGTGTCTAGAGGCCATTCTTTACTAAATAAACCCCTTAATAAACGAAGTCTTGGAATTTTTGTACCTATAATGAACTATCAAATAACTGTACTCAATCGTAAAATTTTCCTGGAATGAATGGCAGTGTCTGCTGATGCCAGATTACCTCACAGTTAAGCTATTTAACATTACGCCCTCAATAATATCTTGCGTGCCGATCAAGTTCTAGCATGTTACCTCTAAGAATGGTGTGAACTGCCGTGTTTCAGTAGCGGTTGCAGTTAACTGTAAGGGTATATGACCAAAAAGGAGGAATATTTCAAATGCTATGCACTTGAATACATACCTGAATACCCACAGCTGTGTAGGGAGGGGATGTCCCTGAACTAGCAGCTGACTGTAGTCTTGTTCCGCCAAGTGGAGATGGAGGAGTGAAGGTTGGGAACGTATGTCCATGGTGCCCTAAAAAGGAAGGTAGCTATAATTTAACGATCTCTACATTGCCTGGGTAATTTACAAAACAAATTCGATCATTACCTTAAAAGTAAGGGATACCTTGACGGCAGTGCTATCATCAATACAGTACTAATTGATGACGTCCCAAAAAACTTTTTTCAAGAAATCGCAATTATAACCATATTACAGTGTTAACCCTGCCACCAAATGCCCGTATGCAAAATATCACGTTCATATCTCTTCTTAGCTGCGAGAAACGGCTGTTTGAATTTGGAAAAGGCCTTAAGGAAACACTGTTATTTTGTCGATTAGTGTTGTTTACTTTGCTGCCCCCCAAGCAATATATTAATGTAAAAGAAACTGCATTTTCCTATCGTCATGTTTCATCTATTCATCCCTTTTCTGTACACCTCTCTTGATCTGATAAATATTCAAGTACGTAGGTTGATCTCTGCATATCAATTTATGCATATTATTTTTAAGCTTTGAATCATTATGTCAACCCTCCAATTACGAGATACTGCAATCTGACTAGATAAGGACGTAAATAAGAGAACCTTTTCCAAGTCCTTTTTTATTCAATTTTATGATGATTATAAATATCGTCTGTAGATAAACAGTAAAATATTTAAGCTTTTATGGGAGGGATATTGCTCTATTGGTCTTTTTGCCTACTTGCTACCCGCTGGGTTCAAACCACAAGTACTTTTTTAATTAAAACTTCCTCACCTCCCCATTATTCCAACCTTCCCGATACTCCGTGACCAAGGGGTAGCTTTTCAAATCAAATTTCTTGTATTAATTTACGAGTCACGGGTACATCTCAACAATATCTTATTTACCTTGAAATTTGCTGCAATAGTTACCAACCAGCTTCTAAACAACAATATTAACTGACAACAATTCACTTCTCGAAAAGCTTATTGTTATGAAATAAAAAATCATCAGATGGTAGTGAAAAGCAGCCAAATTTTAAAATAGTAGTAGACTGTGTAGTGTCCGAGCAGCTAAAGAAGGCAACAAAAGACTACGAGAAGAAAAAGCAATTCTAATGACTCCATATTGATATAATAATGTTCAAATATTTCCCTGGTACTCTTTACATAATAGATAATACATACAAACAGAAAACGCCCGCATATCAATGAGACTTTATCGGTAGATGATATGTCACTAGACCATCTCTTGTATTTATTATTTGTAAAACAGCCTCATAACTCTTGGGTTCTGATTACCCTCTCTTTTTTCTTTTTCTCTTTCTTTCTCTTTATTTTCATGAAAGTTTGCAACGCCTTTACGAAAAAGCCGATTATTCTGTAATCAATGAGTTCTTGTCCTCAGTTTAGCAATGTTAGGTCTTTCTCTCCATCGTCTCTTTTGTCTTTAATTGGTATAGTGTCCATTTATTCGATGTTTTCAGGGAATGTAGAGTGGAATTTTTTTTTGCTTTAACCTCTCGCTTTCCGATCATCTTGCAATCTTTTCTTTGCACTTTCTAGGTATTGCAGCCACAGACTAAAAGATCATGGAGTATCTGCATTTTTAATTGCATTAATTATCACATATGAAAGCGGTTGTAGAGTTATGAAGAAAGCCGACGTAAATAGGATCCGTAATTTTGAAACAAAAGTAGATGCGAAAGTAGAGAAAAATGCTTATAATAGCTGACAGAAAAGGAGTAAAAACTATGTGCTAAAAACAGCTGGAATCAAAAGGCGTTTGATGTATGACATTAAGTTTAAAAAACCCACTCGTAACCAGTAGAAAAGGTATAGAGAAAAATCAACTAACGGGGCGTCTATGTATGACGGTCAAGAGGTAGGTAGAAGCACGTTACTCTGACAGCATCAAGGAGTTAACAGAGATGAACCTGCTGGACGCAGTTAGAAAACTCAAGACCGTAGAAAATTGTGTGATTTTTGGTAACGGTAGCCGTGGGAAATCAAGAGTGCTCTTTCGATTAAAGGAAGAAGAACCCCCTGAATGCTATCCTTCTCTCTTCCGCAGATCACATGTCTATGAATTCCATTTATAGAGACGGGTTCCAAATTTTCCGTTACATATAGGTCTGAATCATACAAAACAGAAAAAATGACTAGCAATACTCCTGAATTAAACCATAGTAAGAATAAGATTTTAGGTAATTAAACATTGTTGTATTGACATAAACTATTTAATAACTACAGGGGCATAAAATGACTCATTACTACTTTGGATTATATTATTTTCTTATATCAATATTGATTGATAAAGTAGAATCTGCAAATCTCTGTAATAGACACAAATCAGTTTGATAAATGCTAAACATTCGAAAGAGGAGGTAATTCCAGGTGTAACAAAATTGGAATTGCAAATTTGTTACAGCAATTGCGGGAGATGATAAGGTTACTTTTAAATCCACTTTTGATGCGGTAGACAAGCTTTACGTAACAATACAATGCTGTATGTCTACTAGAGAAGTGAATGCCTTTAGACCTAGTGCTCCAAATTATTGGCATTTCCGTGGCAGGACTGAAGATGCGATTCGTTACAAAGCTAGTTAGCAAACATTTTACAGACATTAAGAGCATATATTCCTCTATTTAACCGCATGCGGAGTGACCCTAAAATCATGTGGAGTTATCACGGAACGCAAGTTTGGTGGCTTCCATTTTTGTCAAAAGAATTTTAAACACATTGGCAGCTCCTTTGCATCTATGTAGGTCTGTTTCCACTTCACGATGTAGCAAAAGTGAAATTGAAAGTGTGAGGCCTCATTCTCCACGATAACTAGGGCCTTAGATTCTTTTAGGATGGTAATGGCATAGCAACCAAACGCACTCCTAGTTCTTCTTGAATGTGTGAACGAATATACCTAAACCATGGCTGTGGACAAGATTTACGGAAACATGCTCAGAAAATCCATTGTCTCCAACCTTTGCTGAAATATTTAATGTGCTGTTTGGAACTTGTAAATATTTAAACGTGATCTCGGTTGTACCTTTGGTCAAAAAAATCTGTCGTCTTTCCAGACCAAAATTCATACAATCTACATGCTGTGACTAACCCTAGGCGGAATACAGGCACATTTTCTAGACACATTCAAAATACACCTTCTTAAAATTAGTAAGTAAAAGTATTTACGAGAATGCAGAACCCAACAACTGAAAAAGTATTCGTTTCTCTGAACCGTTACTTACCTAATTTGGTTGAGCACGAGCTCGACCCGAGCTTGCTGGCTCCCTCCATTCTTTCCTGTTTTACATCCAGTTCCTAATCCCTCCAACATTCTCCAGTTTAGTGTCCTTCTTCAGATTACTGCTCCTCTTACTTTACTTTGCTTTTCTCCCGTGAGTTCCCATAGTAATAGATGGTGAGAGATCTCCTCCTCGTGTCTCACACAATAACCTTCTGTTCGGATTCTTCTCTCCCTAACCATCTCTGTAGTTTTGGGAGGTCCTTGTACTGATACTGATTGGTATGATTTTCTGTCCACGAAACATCCAGCACCATCCGCAACATACCGGTGTAACAACCGTCCATTCTTTTCTCTAATACCTTGTTGATTGCCCATGTCTGTTATTCATATAGTAATACTGATTGAACTGTCGCCTTAAAATGCTCTTTCTTCTTATTTAGTTTCGATTTGCATATGTTTCTCATTTTGTGGTATGCAGACCATGCGAGCGCTTTTGTGATCTCAAAGTCCTTCTCTGAGCTTTCAAACCAAGACCAGTGGTACCTGAAATTTTCGACTCTTTCACAGTCTTGCCACCCTACGTCTGGATGATTACTTCAATGTGATTATATGCTATCAGTTCTGTTTCATTGGTGTTGAAATGTAGTTTAACTTTTGCTGTTTCCATTTTCACTCTGGTTAGCAGTTCTTGAACGTGCTCGGTCTCTTCTGACATGAGAGCGACGTCATCTGCGAAACTAAGGTCAGTTAGAAAGATGGCTGATGATTTTACGTCGATACAGCCCTAAAGCTAGTTCAGATTCATGTCCGTCAATGGCCTGTCGCATTATAAAATCGAGTACAATTATAAACAGGAACGGTGCCAGTGTGTCTCTTTGTAAAACTCCAGCAATTATGTCGAACGCTTCTGTTTCGCCGTCAGGTGAGATGACTTTGGCCTTGGTGTTTTCATAGAGATGGCGTACGGCGACCACTATATTCTCTGGATTTCCATAAGCTTCGAGTATCTTGACCACTCGCTCACGATGAACGTTGTCGAAAGTTTTCTTGAAGTCTAAAAATGTGATGATTGCTTTCAGTTTGTGACTCTTCACTCTTTCGATCAATTGCGCCGTGCTCATATGTGTGATGGTGGTCCTTTCTTGAGGCGAAAACCGTTTTTGTTTGGACCTAGCTTGGGATCCTATACTAGTTGATAGCGGTCAAGACTGAGGGTTTTTTGTGATTTTGGCTCCAATTGCTGATAGTGTAATGCCTCTGTAGTTAACTTTATAATTTAAGCCACCGTCTTTGGCAGTGGCTTGAAATGGTTCGTCGACTACTGATCTGGCTTCTGTGAGCGTAAAAGCACACTATTCGCATACTGAAGAATGATGTCATCGAGGTCGCAGTACTACAGTATTTCTGGGACAATTCCATTTGGGTCAGTCGATTTGCCGTCAACGAGCTCCTTCTCCACACGTAATTGTTTATATCTGTTTCGAACAGCAATGGTATAAGTTTGTTGAAGATCTGTGGTCTAATTCTACACTGCTGAATGTTTCGTATGCTTTGCAGCTATTCACGCTGTTCTTCTACTTTCGCTTGATCAAGATAAATGTTCGCTGATCATTTATGCATAATTGTGCGACATTCATTATCAATTTTGTCTGATTTACCTTCAACAACTCCCTTTGAGCCTACTCCTCTCTTCAGCGATGTTGATGGCCATTTACCGGAGTAACTCCGAAGTTTTAATAAAAACTTTAACTTACGACAGTGTAAACTTGCAAATGATGAAAGTGAATTGTCGGCAACCCAAGTGATTTCCTTGATCACAGCGATTGAACCTAGCTCTTAGAAAAATAGAATGATAACGTTTTCATTCCTCTCGCTTTCTGGAATAGAACCTATCGATTTAACATGGAACTGTTTTAAGAGATAGATTTCCCGCTTTCGTATCCACTGAAAGTAGTTTTGTTTTAAAAGGGATAGAGCAAAGCGCTAGGTTCTATTGCCTTCAGTGGACACGAGGGGATACATATCACAATTTTCTATGTATCGTTTTGTTTCCAACAATGTAATCGTTTGGAGCAAATTGTGTCAAAAATTTCAATGCCAACTTTACCATCTAGTCCTAGGTTTCTTGCTTAATTGGCCGACGCACCAACAACTACTGAGACAACTTGCAATGCTTTTAGACTCCGGAGTAACCTCATTTTCCTTCCGAGATTATGATATTTTCAGCCTTTTCTCTTTCACACGCCCAACTACTGTTACGATCTAAAACCCTTTTGTTTCTACCTTATCCACGTTAACAATGTGTTTCTAGTCTCTAAGGTATAATAACAATCCTTGTAAATGTCTAACAACAACTTCTTTTTTTTGCAACAGGTTCAGGATCATGCTTCTACTATTTTTTTGTTTAAATTTCTTACTTAGCTTGCAGGGCACTACCCCATATTGCCTTGCATTTATCTACACCTTCTTTCTCCTCGTTTATCACAACCACTTGGTGCTTACTGATTGGCTTACATATACGAGTAGCACACGACCACAAGCTGTACGAAGGGGAAAGAGTATTTTAACGAAATTATGCTTGACCCAAAAGGTTACAACACTTTCTACCACTAATAAAAAATCAAGGCTTCTACGTGCACCTTTGAATATACACATTTCATCCTTTTCCCAATTTCATTACTGTCCGTTGTCTAAGGCATGTCCCGTACAAACCGATGATATGTGTTTGTCGCTTTTACATCTCTCCTATAGTCCCGAAATCAATCTTTGTTTTATCACTGTTGTAAACATTAGCATTTGTAACGTTTTCCCTTTTATTCCTATCAGTAATGTGTTAGGCCTGTCTTTACTTGTAAGTTTTAAACATAAACTCTTCCTTTTTCAAGATTGTCTTGCATACTCCTTTTCTTAACTTGTTTGAACTTAATTGTTGTCAATTATCCGTTTTGCCTTTTACGAGGCTGGAAGAAGTGTGAAGACGAACATTACACATGCTAGCAATAATACTGTCATTGAGCAGGAGGACGAGGGGAACATTTTAAAAATCTTGGAAAGAATGTAGGATAGTGCCATGACTTCGAATAACTGGCTATTATTTGTGTTGCATTACCCTACGTTTAGGGAGTTGCAGTTGATTCTAAACATTGATTCTTAACTTCCTGTTTTAGTCATTTTCCATCCCCCCATTTATTAATTTTTTTTGATTTTTCCACCCCACCCCGTTTATTCCAACCCCCCTTCTATTAGACACTCAAGAGTAGCTGCGGTCACACACCAGAGTGAAACAGATTTTCCGCTTCGCAATTCGAGGTGTCAAATCTGTCTTGGTATTCCAGGTATCCCAGGGCTTTGGGTCACACTGCAAAATTGACTCACAGCAGGATCTAAACGCCCAGATCAGATCGTGCCTTTAGCTGCGGTCACACTGCCACTTTTTACAGTCTACTGTTTATGATATCAAAACCAAGTTTTCAAGGAAATCGTTTTACCTCGAACACAATTTCAACAAAGTGGGACACTTAAGTGACATCAGTCACCAATTTTCGTGTCCGTGGAGTTGCTGCCTATAGAAATGCCCATATATTCTTTCTTTGCTTATTCTAGCTAGGATCCACAAAGCGGGTCCCTTCGGAAATGCTAAAGTGGTCTTTATGATGACAGTGCAGTAATGTGAGGGATAGATGTGAAGAGTAGGCTTGGCTTAGATAACTTAGAGTAGCTTAAATAGAGTGGTTTTAAGTAGAGTCATGTGGAGTATATAGTATAATGTAATGTAGTATAGTATGGTATAGTATAGTATCTCTAAGTATAGCATAGTAAAGTATAGTATAATAGAGTAAAGAATAGTATAGCACAGTATAGTGTAGTATATATAGCATAGTTCAGTAGAATATGATATATATTGTAGCATAGAATGATGTAGTGTAATAATAATAACACTAATAATAAAAATAATAATAATCATCATCATCATCATCTACATTTATATTGCGCCATGTTTATAATAAGATGCTCACCTGCGCATTACAAGATAAAAACTCCAAGAAAATACTTGATACAGGATTAAGAACGGCGAGTATGCTACAAATATCAGAAGAATTAATTTACATTTATTAATACCTAAGTAGATATCGATATAACTGTTAAATACAATGTTAAAAAACCAATCGAAAAAATGCTAACTTAAAAAGATGTGTCTTTAGCAGTGACTTAAAATTATCTATTGTTTTTGTATGGCGAATGTAACTTGGTAAAGAGTTCCATAGTTTAGGTGCTGCTGATGCGAATGAGCGATCACCCAAGGTTTTAAGTGATCTAGCGCTTGGATGTGAGAGGTGCAGTTCTCCATTACTTCTGAGATTGTGCTTAGGTTCTGCTTTTATGCGAATCAGTTCAGTTAAATATTGAGGAGCTAGTCTGTGTATAACTTTGAATGTTATTAATAAGATCTTAAAGTCGATTCTGAAGTTTACTGGAAGCCAGTGCAGATGCATGAGTGTAGGAGTAATATGCACGAATTCAGTGAGTGTACTATGGTATATCGTGGTGTTCTGTGGTTTAGTATAGTATAGTATAGTATAGTATAGTATAGTATAGTATAGTATAGTATAGTATAGTATGGTATAGTATAGTGTAGTATAGTATCTAATACGATTTCTAAGTGAGTCAGTGATGTTACCTAGACCTATTGTTTTATATTTCAGGTATTTGAGACGTCAGACCTCCCAGGTGGTGTTGTCAACATCGTCACTGGCAGCCAAGATCACCTGATAAAAATACTAACAGAGCATCAGAATGTCAATGCCATCTGGTATTTTGGTTCTAGCGAAGGCTCTAAATTTGTGGAAGCAGTTTCTGCCGAAAATATTAAGAGAACGTGGGTCAACTATGGTCAGCCCAGAAACTGGAAGGATGATCAGCAAGGGGCCGGGGAAGAGTTTCTAATTCGATCTGTGGAGTGTAAGAGTGTTTGGATTCCAATGGGAAGCATATTTGCTAACTGATATGGCCCATGCATGATTCGGACGTGTGTTTTCTCTTCAGTTGACGTTCAGGTTGACAACGTAGCTCTTCGTGCGTCTGTTGAATCTACGACTTTGCGTTGTGTGTACATTGAGAACCTGTCGTTTACGGTGCGTGGATTTCATCATTTACCCACTCCACGTCAGAGGAGGTGTTAATGGCCACGGACTCTTCTAATTATTCCAGGAAACCAGATCGATAGTTGACGCTGTAGTTTGTGATTATCTGTACAGCAGAACACGACGATGAATTTTAGCTTGTCTCGCAGATCATGGAAAACGCAAGCTGTACACAGCCGTATTTTTACTTGTTTTACTCCAGGATTTTTGTAAAGTGCTCACACTTGTTGCAAACCTAGGGTGTAAAATGCAACTGATAGTGATTCACTCTATCCTTATGTACGTCAAAGTGTTTGTCATGAACATGCTATGCTATTGCCGTGTGGCTGTATTACGCAAAATATTGTAGCAAGGGTAAGTAAAATAAGGCTGTTGAATAGAGCCTACCTGCAAAGTGGTGTTATAATTTGTGATGCAGGATGAAATCTTTTTAGAAACACCTAAGACACATTTAAGGCTGGAAAAATCAAAAGACTAAGAAACACTTAGGCTGAACTCAAGTTTCTTATATAGAAACAAGAGTGCATGCATTTTAAAACAAGTATACCGGAATTCATGATCAAGCTCAAATATGCTGCGTTTGCTACCAATTTGAGGCTCAAACTACACTTAGTATATGCTTAAGTGAGGAGAAGGCGCTTTACCTCACAATTGTTTCCGCTCATATTTTTCACAAGCATTGGTACGATTATCAACCAAGGTTGGAGCACATTTAAAAGCCAAGATCAACTATAGAATAGGATGAACCGCTCACAATTTTTTCAACCTTTCAATCACCAGTAACCTGGCTTAAATTTTGATAAGGCGGTAAAAAAGCGGGCTCAGCATTATTCTTAGCAGTTGCGTAAAAGTGAGCTGGAATGTGCCGAAAAATCGGGCCCACTACTCATCAGGGGTCTTTGATCGAGAGATAGCCAGAATGAGCTTAAAAACTTTACGCTAAGTACCGTAATTGACGTTTTCACGTTGTTTTTTTATATGCAACTCCATTTTCGGGGTCAGGCCTCTAGTTGCTTAGCAATTTTCCAAATCAGGCCTGGAGTTGCTTAAGTAGTCGCTTAGGTATCACTACAGGTTATCGTCGAATTTCGTTGTGCTGTCGGTTGACAAAATGCAGGCCCTGGCATTTGTAAATGATGAAATACCAAATGATGGTTGGATCTTTGATCTCTTGGCTTTAAAAATTATCAACAGTGTGATATTTGTTATATATCAACAGTTTGTAATCATTACTTAATGAAACACTTTTCTTGATTTGTTTTTCAGGCGTTTTAAAAATTGTCCCTCCTACATTTGAGGCCTCTAGTTGCTTAGCTTGTTGATTTGATTTTGGACCAAATCGAGGCCTCACACCTAAGCAACTGAGTTGCTTATAGAAAAAAAACGTGTATGATTTTAAGTTCCAATTAGACTGACTTCAGACTTGAGTTCTACATGATCTACTTAGTTGTGAATGTTTTCCAAATAACACTAATATTTAATGTTATTCAGTTAAGTTGAAAATCAAAATGTTGATCCTGATGCTGTATTTTCCATATTTAAAATAGAAAGTTCATGTAATATCAAGTTCATATCATGAAAAAACTTGGATTAGTTTGCGTTGGATGTTTACCTTGTTTGTGTTCCTTTTCCTACCAGGTCGGTATCTATTAACTGCATCTTTGAGTTAACTCTGAAGTCTCTTTGTATCAAGTAACAAAAGTGAGTCAATTTTTGTGAGGGTTCGACACGATGGTTATTGTGAAAGACAACAGAATTTGCAACCATTAATAATCAGTAGTCTGGCTGTAATTCGAACTCACGACCACAGAGACAAGAGGCCAACACTCTAATCCTCTGCCACAGTGGCAATTTTGCAATCCATTGGCAATTTTGCAATCTCATTACACACCACTTTAACTATAATTCCAAAAAGTTCCATCTTCTGTTGTCATGAAAGTTTGCTATGCTATGCTATGCTATGCTATGCTATGCTGTTCCCACGGCCTGTTGACCGTTGGGGCGCTTTGATGTCCAAACCCTCCTTCTCAAGTCTTCTCGATTTTTTGCAAACCTTATGTTGTCAGTTGTTGATTGGCTGGTATATTTATTTATGTCGGCATGCAAATTGTGTTTGGGTCGCCCTCTTGCCCTCTGCCCCACCACCTATTCATGCATAATTGTATGAGCCAGAGTTCCTGGTCTTCTGGTGACATGCCCGAACCATTGCAGCTTTTGTCTTCTGCTTATTTCAATTAGGGGCTAGTAGCTTCTAATGAGGTCATTAGTTTTCTTTGCTACAGTTTCATTGGTGACTCTCTGTTTTACAGGTAAAACAGAGTATTCTACGGAAACATCGCATTTTAAACACCATTATTCTCTTTTCAATGAAATGAAAGTTTACACTTGCTAAATTTCAATTTAAAGTCCACAGACGTTATTTTCGACACTGTTGCTGCACCTACCCCCCAAACAGACCACCTTACTTTATTTGTTTAATGTAGATTCACACATTAACTTTTATTTGCACCCAGTTACACAAATTTCTCATTTGTATGAATAGTTTTTCCGTTCACATAAGTGTGTACCAAGACACCTGTTAGTGAGGCCACAGTTGCCTAAGAGTAGTTACCCGCATACATAAAATCCCACATCGGAAGAATGCTGATACATCCCTACATGAACCCCGGCAACAACCTGAGTGACATTCTAGTAGTACACAAGGAAGGGTGGGGTTGCGTATTAAATACATGAGGAGTATGACACGGTTGATACTGAGGGACCCAAACAAGCCATGGGTACAAGAATTTTGGAGAAAATGGAAGACAAGTTAATGTCCCCTGTTCACTAACTTGAGTTATGTTTATCAGACCAATCATTCTAGTGACTGAGAAAGTTGGGGTCCAAAAACAGATTTGTGCAACTGCTGTGACAGAGTGTACCTGTATGAAACGGGGAGGCATTTGGTGCAAATGAGAATGGGTGTGTAAATGGGTGCTTCTCAGCCTGATACCTCAACTTGAAGTGTCCCACTAGGATGATTTAATCAACCGCTATCTAGAAGTTAGCCTATTTGGTAGTTTGACTGTTTATTTAGGTTAGTTTCCACATTGGGCAAGGTACTCATAGGAGGTCTTTGATTGAGTTACTGTGATACACTTCGCAACAAAGTGACTCAATCACGGCTTGCTTCTCTGCCCAGTAGCCTAAATTAAAAAGTGTGGCCCCTGGGAAGCTCCAGCTGCCCATTATTTCTTTGTTAGCCTGTTTGGTGGAATAACTGTTTATTCAGGGTAGTTTCCATACTGGGTAAGGTGCTCATCTGAGGTCTTTGATTGAGATACTATGACACAATTAGCAACAAAACGACTGAGTCATGGCTTCCTTCTCTGCCTAGTGGCCTAAATTGAATGCCACATCTCCCCATTATTTATTAGTTGCTTGTTTGGTGGTATAGGGTCATTCAAAAAGTACATATGCTCTGAGGGGGGAGGGGTATCCCAAAAGCATACGAAAGTGCACATGGGGGGTGTTTATGCTAGAATGTACATATGCTTTACAAAAAATTGATATGCTTGAGTCTTTTCTTCCGTGAAGTGGTTGTGACATTTCTGATCTCGAAATATCTCAATCAAGTCAAGGAACGAAAGTGT
Source organism: Alatinidae sp. Z8VKAUB7J3 (assembly GCA_010016025.2). Classification (NCBI taxonomy): domain Eukaryota; kingdom Metazoa; phylum Cnidaria; class Cubozoa; order Carybdeida; family Alatinidae; species Alatinidae sp. Z8VKAUB7J3. The sequence continues at coordinate 149,999,802 of JAAAKM020006971.1, read as the reverse complement.
TTTAAATCTTAAAAAATGTAATTTTGACGTATTATTTTATTTTATTTTTGTAACTAATTTTATGGCAAAAGAAATACATACATATATACATACATACATACATACATACATACATACATACATACATACATACATACATACAAGTATTGACATACTTGAAGTGTGGTATAATAGATTGAATCACTTCTAGTTATCACCTAAAGTGTATTGCAAAGGGCGTTCTCGAACTTCGTTGCTTTACTGTACGTACACTCATTTTACTCATAGTAAGTGGGCGCATGTCTTGCGAATATTTCATAAACTTGGGGTGATAGTGGTAATCACTAGGAAAGGTAAAGAATTTATTACATATGCGTATATCGCGGGGGCTGTCAAACTCCAAATTCTGTTAACTTCTGCTCTCCAACAAAAATATGTTGAGCAAGCTAACAATTGGAAGGGGCATATAGCTCAAAGAAATACAACGACTAGCGGGAAACTATAGACCAACAATCATACCTATTTTTATATTGACAAGGGAAGGCACGTGGTCAGACGGATTCTTGCGTAAAGAACAAAGTAGCCCTTCGTTGCAATATTACTAGTTTGGGTGGTATAAACAACGATTCTGTAATGAACATATAACAGATATGACGATAGTAGGATATTTTCATATACTCGTCCTATTAATATTTTCCTTACTCTTTACGTGATTTACGCTCTTTAGGTTATACGTCAAGAAGGGCTAGTTTCTTTTTTTAAAGAAAAGGGAAGAAAAAATATCTTAACAAATGATTAGGCTTACTCCTCCATTCCAGTTCAATCGTAGTAAATAAGCTTACCGAGGTTACTGCCTCACACAAAGAAAGAAATGGAATACATCACCCATAAATTAGTAACAAACAAAAAATTCACCATTATTGTTACATAAGTACTGCTTTACTAACGTCAGACGGTATGTATATCGATATCGTTGCTTCTTTAATGGGAATGGAGCGGGCGTGTACAAAACGAACAATTAACGATTTTTTCCTAAACGCCGCGTAAAAACGACACAAAATAGCACAGAGCGTACAACGTTCCTCATTCCTTTGTATCTAAAACAAAAGAATTACAGCTATCTACAGCAAAGGGCACGCCACAGGACTTTAATATAAAGTATACATTAACAATTGAACGACAATTTCTGGGATCCTCCGATCTATCAAAAGGTATACATATAGTGTAAGTTGAATGTACCTTTCCGACTTTCTGTCTTTGGAGCTTCTGAAAGTATGGACTCTTTTGCCAATGCTTCTTTAATATGTTGCCCATCTTCAACAATGATTTCTTTCTTCTTCTCTCCCAGTTGCTCTATGACCAACACCGGTAACTTGGGCTTTTCAAACCTCTTCCTGTCCTCTACAAAGTCAAAATCCAACAGAATGCAAGTCGTTCTACCTTAAAAATATCGTGATCTGGCGCTTTCACTTTCGTCACCATCCAGCGCTGAGTTGTAAATTTGCATGCTGAGGCTGCCGAATGAATATATCCTCCTAAATCATTTCTGCTTGTTCACCGTTGTTTGGCTGGATAAAAGTATTTTAACAGTGTACTGCTTGAATATCACTTAAAAAGACTTATAATTAAAATCCCCCTCACCCTCCATTCTTTGTGACTTTATTGCTCTGTCCCACTCCTGCTGTTAGATAGCCTAACATCCCCGCGGTTTAAGGTACACAACAGTCATATTTTCAGTACTATGAAAATGGTGCTGCCAATATGGTAATACAACACACGGTATAAATAATTTGAATATTGCAATGAGAAACGGATTCATTTTGCTAAACGTTTTCCTCCATGCACTTTTCACAGCAGTTGTATGGAGTGAAGCAAGAGAGCTTTTAGCGATGAATTCATAAGAAACGAGGGAGCCAAAAATACGCCGTGTAAATAACACAGATGCGAGGGACATATTTTCTTGTTATTATTGTTATTGGACAAAGCGTAAGTAGTAACCAAATTCTCTTTTTAAGGATATCGGGGATAGATGAGCCAGACGGAAAACGTAATCTTAACTTATTAACTTCCTTACTAAAAGTATCACAAGATGAACGAATGCTTAAAGGAAGGCGAAGGATGGTAAAAATAAGCCCTTTCTTATACTCAAAAGGTAAAAAACTATCAAAACGTGTGAATAGACCAGTAAATATAGATTTTCCGTAAACGGAGGTAACAAGCTGGGATGCATGGCGAGTAATGAAGACGTCCAAGAACTGTAAATGACCATTCTTATCAACTTCAAGGTAAATTGAATGTTTGGATGCTGTTGGTTCAGGCAACTAAGAAACGACTCTACACGACTTCTACAGTTACAAACAACAAAACAGTTAAGATCGTTTGTAAGTTAATATCGCCCTTACGTTTTATTGATTCATGTATTAAAAAGGTCTTATGTAAAGTGTTTTCTAATCCATCAGTTGTTACCTCAGTCCCCAAACGTGATATCAATTTTATAATTCCTTTTACTGGTACACATTCTTTACAAATCCGTACACAAATTATGAAACTTTGTTCAAGTGCTTTTCCCCATCTTAATGTTAGATTTGTTTTTCGCCCCACTTGTCGTCTTTCAGGGCTTTTTGGAGTAAAGGATGTTATACCTAGGTTGCTTCGATCTGACGTCGTTTACCGTTCTGAATGTCATCGATGTAATATCATGTATTTTGGTCCAACGATCCGTACATTTCGTAGACGCCTTTTGGATCATCTAGGTGTTTCAGCGTCGACTGGGAAAACACTTTAACCCTCCTTTCTCTACTTTTCACTCTTATTACACTGACTTTAACACACACTTTTCCATTTTAAACTTTATCTTTCTTGCTCCTGCCTCTACTGAGTTCGGTATCCTTCTCAAAAAAGCCTCCTTTTGTCTAAACTTAAACCCAGCTTGAACTTAACAACTTCGTACTTCTTCTATATATCTTGCTCTCCTTTAACACTTAATATTTCCCCTTGTCTCTCCCTTTATCACTTATTTTTCTCCTTCGGGGCAACTAGTGTTTCTCTATAGTTTGTAGTATTTAGTAACATCTTAGTCTTACTCTATTAACTCGTTTTATTACGCTTGCAATCTACCTTTGAAAATGATGTGACAAACATTGAAAGCTCTGGATCTGATAAATTGTTTGTATTTTATTGCGTTAACATCATGTTTTCATTTGCGGCCGTTATGCTGTGTTTTTACATATATGTCACGAAATTCCTTTTGTTGACAGATCACCAGTTTTTTTCCTTTGACAAAAGTGGCTTCCACAGCGGCAAGATAAAAAGGAGATCGCGCTTTAGCTAATACCCTAATCGAATCCTCTGGATAGTTGTCAGCACATGTTGGGTTTTCAAGTAAATGCTGTCTTATTGCCTAGTCTGTTGTCGGATCTGTTGTGGGACCTGTTGTGGAGTCTATTGTGGGATCTTGTTTGGATGACTCAGTAAAGTTTTGTGTGTTTACTTAAGAGCGCCGCTACGTGTTGCGCGATTCTTCCCAGTACCCTCTGAGACATACGGCCTATACATTCGCGTACATAGCGACACGTGGATTTGGAAACTAATAAACTATTATGTGTGACAGGCTGTAAGTCCTTTGGCTACAGACAGGAACTTTATGGCGGAACAAACAACACGCGGTTGCACAATGGGAAAATCTTTTTTCATAGCAGTTGTTTCTTTTTTTTACAAAACATAACGAAACATTCGCTATCTACCGCAGTTGTAAATGTACCGGGCATTTTATCGTTATATTGAGATCAATGTTAGTTATATCACGTACCTGTTGTTGCCTGACTTCGTGTTCGTGACTCGACTATGACCGGCGAAAAGTCCTGCAAGGTAAATTTAACAATAAGTAGCTGGTAGAGATTTTTCAAAACAGTCAAGTCAAAGACTTAAGACAAAAATAGTCTTATAAAGTACAACTGCACTTGGTAACAGTTATTTATTACAGAAATGTAAGTACTCGGTCTACACAGTATTACGTTCGACAAAATATCTCCTAACCCCTCCTTTGATTCTTGGTACCCCTAGGGGTTCCATGTACCCTCGGTTAAGAACCCGGATAGTAGAGTATCACGAAGAAACTCACGGTTTCCTTACAATTCTGACTGGTTTTAACGGAAGTGGTATTTGAAGGGGATGGTATGGGCGATGAAGTTTTAAGCTTGGCTACATAAATCTAAACACGAAAACTTCAATATCTGTCGAACTGGTTCCGGCGTAGATGCCTATTTAATGCAACGTATGCAGCATGGCCCAATGGTTAAAGTATTGTAAAATGTAACCTCAGATTCCGAGACCTGACGGTTCCTGTAGTAGTCTTATTGTATTTCAATGAGAGGAATATTAATACTGACAAGCGTTACTGAATCTGCACCTAAAACAGTGCATCACAACAATTAAAAAACTTGTAAATAGGGTCAAATCTGCCACTATATCTTATAAAAACGAAAAGCAGAACAAAGCAGGAAAGCCAAGACGCATGCGTGAACCTTAAGAATATGCGAAAGTATTAAAAAAGACTGAGCAAGCTACTTTAACTGAAGCACAATGTACAGCAATGGCTATAGGGTTTCACCTAATACAACAGAAACGACCTCTAATTTTTGTATAATTTCAAGCATCGCACACAGATAGCTTGACCTTTTACTACCCAAGTGCTTATGAGGATGACACCTAACATAAGTGTCCCTTAACCTCCTCTAAAGGAGTTTTCTCCTTCTGATTAGCAAAGTAAATTTACCTCCGGTTTCACAAACCCAATTTTAAGATAGCAATATCCAATAAGAGTTATACATGTATAACCCCAACTAATCTATCTCATTTGTTGAAGACATATAATCCTTCTTTATTTCCTCTGGGATACAGTCACAAGCGGGGTTAATATTCGGTCTCTTCGTATTAAAAATACGCAACAGCAACTAATCAACCAACATGCCCTCTGTGCTTGCACACGCAGCAAAATGTGACGTTCTATAAAGAGCTACGTGTGTAGTTTTGCACAGAGTATGGTTTGTAAGACAGCTTGTACCTTGCATACTTTACAAAAACTGTACTTATCAACATCACGGCTATGTAAACACCTTGTCACACGGACGAACGACACTGTCGCGGAAAACCAAACCTTGATCATTTCCCCATAGTTCGATACCGAGTCTGAAAAAGGTTCTGAAGCCTGCCGTAACTTAAACAGCTTTCTTTGGTTCTGTTAATGCTACCTCCCCCCAAATTTGAGACAAATGGAGACTGGAGGAATAACGAACGTTGGCGTTATATTAGGTGCTATTGTGATCCTCCGGCAGTAAACGGTATTGATTTGCATTTTGAGGAAAGGAGAATTAGGCTAAGCTATCGAAGGTGTTTATGCCTGGTGCTTGCGAGACCATAAAGTCGAGTACTAAGTACGATGAATATCATAAATTTGATAAGTTTTTGCACTCTTTGCGTTCTTCTTGCTCGTATAAATAAACTTTCCAAATATAAGAGCGATATCCTGAGTAGCAGTCGAGATACGCCCTTAAGACTTTAAATCCTGCCTATCAAATCCCTGTTATTCGAACCCAGTTTATGATTTTATGAACTAAGGAAAATAAACCGTGTTTTCTTGGGGCTTTTGAAAATTTAAATTGCCGCTTGCAGTTGATACGACGTTTTAACGCGATATTTTGTATACGCGCATTTTGTGGCAGGGTTAGCACTTTGATGTAGTTCTATATTGGGATTACTCGGGAAAATAAATTAATGACGTCATTACACATCGCCTTGACGAAGAATAGCAGTATGCAGTTGAAACGTCGCGTTCCTGAATGACAGTGAGGACATATTTATAGATAGTAATATTTAAGCTTTCTGTCTCCTGAAAGGGAAGACGAGCATGTTTTGCATTGGAAGATCAAAGTCCAGATGTACATTTTAGTTGCCATGCAATACATTTTGGCAGGTTCGTCGAAATTTCTTTCACTGTCAAAGACCATAATGATAAGTAAATTCATGCTGTGATAGGTATTTACTTTGCACTGCTCTTCTACTAGTAAATTCTCATATTATTATGCCTTCTTCCACCTTGAGGTACTGCTTAAGCATCTTTTACCTGTACATGGGCCTTGTTCAACTTCTGTGTGACGAAGTCATAGTGAACTTCTCAGAATATGTATGGTCATCATTACTAGCCATAGACGTGACCTTTTACCATTTCACATGTGACACCACGTTCACTTCAATCAAAGACCGGTCTATTATTGAATATCATCAAATCAGTTTCAGGTCTTCCTTCCGATTGCACACCTTCGAACGTTTCCTTGTGTTAATGATATTGAGATTTTAACGTCTAGGATGTGATGCTCATAAAATTAAGCTTGGAATTTATTTTTCTTTTAGCTTAGGGGTCATGCATAAAGTATGTACGCTCTAAGGGTGGGAGGGGGTATCCCAAAAGCGTACGAAAGTGCACATGGGTGAGGGGGTGTTAATACTAGAACGTACGTACAGTACACTTTACAAAAAATTGATACGTGTGAGTCCTTTCTTCCCTGAAGTGGTTGTGACATTTCTGATCTCGAAATATCTCAATCAAGTCAAGGAACGAAAGTGTATGATGAAACCATTTTTACGAGCTTTCGGTGTATTCTTTCACCATTATCAGATAACTAATTACATACGTCAAACACGCTGAGTTAAGACCTCAACGTAAACCATAGGACTACATTAAATACCACTACGTATCGCAAACCCTTATTTTACAGGCGTATTTACTGGGTTCAACAGTTTTCTTCTTATTCAGCATAAGAGAAGTTTAATTTTCACCCTTGTCAACCGTATGTCCAATATTTGTTCCACGTATACGTCCTTCAGTAATGAACACTGTAAACTATAAAACATTCTTGTAAACAACGGGTATCCTGTTAATTTTGTTATTTACTGTTTCAGTAAAACGTATACTAGGTTGTCTTCTGCACCTGATAATTATCTTTTAGCTGCTAAGTGTAACATTGACTTTGTTTTAGCATCCACAGGGACATACACAACTTAACAAACTCATTTCCTCTGCCTATCCTCAAATCCAAATTCGCTTTGCCTTTCGCACCACTTTCGGTTTATCTCATGTTTTTCAGTTTAAGGAAAGAACTCCCAAGCTGCTGCGCTCAGGCGTGGTTTAATATTTTAAATCTCTCCAAATGTTTGCGGTCAATCACCACCCTTAGGGACCTGCACTCCGAGCTGATCAAACTAGGATTCAGTTTAAGCAGATCTGCGACGTATCTGAGGCTGCTCCCTAGACGAGGGGATACTAGAGAGGGAAAGAGACATCTAACACTGTCAAAGTAAAACTTGTTTGACCCGAAAATTCCCTTCGTCAAAAAAAGTGGACAGAGTGTTTGCAAAGTCTTTTATTGACGACATGAAGGACATTTGTTCTGGGTCCTAAAGCAGTCATTTTGATATCAAATGATGACAACGCCCGCGTTGCACTAGGGCTAGTTGCTGCAAATTTACAAGCACCAATTTTGATGCATATGGATTATAAGGTCAGCTTTGTAGTTGCTCCACATCATTCTCTGATTCCGTCTGTTTATGGTATCTGTGAAATCGACAAGAAAGGTCAGTTGACACTCGGGGGACACTTCCGCGTATGTAGTGGGAAGCATGATTCTTCAACGGCCTTCAGTCACGCTTATTACTTAAGGGAGCTCTTTAGTTGTCAACTTACCCCCAGGAAGCCGGTTCTGTTAATGATAACGGAAGGAGCGGCAGATAGAGCACCCCGTCATCCCCAACCATTGGCAACAGCAATCTTCCTCTTCGGGGAATTCAACTGGATGCTTTGATTCACGGAGTTAATGCTGCTGGACTTTCTGCCTTTGACTCAGTTGAACGAAGAATGGCAACTCTTTCTCCCGATTTAGCTAGGTTGGTTTTACCCAACGACAGCTACGGGAGTCATTTAGATTCAAAAGGCAAAACCACCAACGAAGAATTGGAGAAAAGAAATTTCTTCAAGGCTTCCGATATTCTTTCTGAAGTGTGGTCAAACACCATCATTGATGGCTATCAAGTGGATTGCGCTGCTGTTGAGCTTAGGAAAAATTTGAAGCACCAACACCCGATCCGAAGTGGGTTTCACCCCATGTGCTGCAATCAAGGTATTCCCTACAGATCGTGAAATGTGACGATAACAGATGCTTCAAGCCCTTTGTTACAGATTGGCCTCTTGTTTTCCCCAACCGATTCATTCCCCCGCCATCTGTTTATCAGTATGACTCGGTCGGTGTCATTGCAGTGGAGCCATCCCAATACTTCTCAAATCCAACGAATTTTGAGTTTGCTCCACTACAAAAGAGGCTTCTGCTCCACAAACAGCCGGTGGAAGGCAGTGAGTATGGGACAATGCCCTTTGATCTTTATTGCCCATCGATGAAAGAAAAGCTGTGGAAAAGAATTTGTTCTGTTTGCGATTCTTCCTAGCCGCAGCCATGAAAAGGCATAAGAAATGCCACTCTGCGAATAACAGCAACAAGAAAGATGAATCCGAGGATGAAGAGCGAAATACGGAGAGTGAAGAGGAACAAGAGGAGGATGTTTTTGAGCGGGATGTTGGGGAAACAATGCCAATTTTGAAAATATTTGTGGTGTTTTGAAATCTCCATTTATTAAAGAGTATTGGCATTGGTCATCATCGGGGGTGGGGGTGGGGGGGGTGTCCAGAGTAAGTACGTATGATTGCCAATTATGTATCACGAGCAAAAACAAATTACATATGAACATGAAGTTCGCATTACAAACGTCACTGTATGGCAAGTCTTTTTGCTGCTTCTTCACGATATAGACCCCTCTGTAAACTACAGGACTAACGAGTTATAAACATTATTCAAAGTCGACACCGTATTACGGCCCTCGTAGTCTAATTTAGGAAGCTGTGTACAAGTATGGATTCATACTTAAGCTGCCTGTAATCCATCAGACGCTGTCTTCGTCCAGAGTTATAAGCTCAGCACACGTTCACTACGTTTACCAATCACCTTAGTAATCTTGAGTTACTTGTTATGTAGAGCCCACTCGTTTTACATGGACTGTTAGTTAGCCCTGAGCCATTTAACAGAATGATAAAAAAATCAATGTTAATTTTCGATTTTGGAGGAATGTTGAGCAACGCTTAATACTTGCACCCTTATGCATTCACGGGGTCCGCTTTACACCCTCTTACGATTTGGTTCCGGAGATCTTTTGGTCTATTGGTGCGAATCAGTGACGCCACAAAACCTCTCGAGCCAATGTAGTCTTCTGCATCACGGTACTGACTATATGATCCTAATGAGTTTGATTGACTGATGTGGGATATGCATTTCTTGCTTGGTCTTGTCAACATTTACCAGGCATCTAACCACGCCTTGTAATATTGATGAGATTCACACTTTCATTGTGAGGGATCACTTGAGGAAAGCAGAAAAAAGTGCGTTGTATAATTAAATTGAGGTATTGTATGAAACGATGTAAGACACAAGGAATGCGGAAGACACTAAGTTATGATTTCTGCCGCTCTGTGCTCAACGTCTCTTCAGTGGAGGTTTAGATCTGCATACGCAAAGCCAACAAAACACACGTATTGATTGATAAGCAAAGTGGGGGAAGAAGATGATGATGTATGCTCTGTCTCCACTGCACCACGATGTGTATCTAATAACAGAATTACAATTTGGGAGTGTTCTTAAAGAGAATACAATGGGTTTCCATATCATTTTGAAATTTATGTAAATTTCTTGTTGAAGTTTTGAAGCCAGGTTATTTACTTGCCTTGTTATGCACATCCTCTGCAATGTAATAAATGTCACGTTTTCAAAATATATACTTGTAGAATTTCAAGAAAGTGCTCTCTGAGGAACTAATGAAAGAGTTTCCAGACATGATGGTGAGGTATCACCAATTTAAGAGGCAGCAGTATTCAAGTGGAACGTAGCAAAGCGGCCCCCGTGCAGAATGGTTTACGAATAAAAGACAAAGTAATGCATCAACTTTGGTTCGTCAGGGGAAACGAATGTCATTAGAAAGACAGCATCTATACAGAAGTACTTCATTCTTTGTGAAGGGGGCACGGCAGTCGGATTACAACTGTGACAAGGAAAGATCGTTCGTTATTGTTCAGTAGTTTACGGGCCTGTTTGCCTAAACTAATCCAAACTGTTAGTGGTACCAATTCTGAAGTGTCGAAACGAATCGAGGCTTTGTTGTTAGAGTTAAACAAATTTGTGTATATACCTGTCAATGATAAAATCGGAAATATAATTACCGCATATTAATACCAATGATACGATCTTAATAACTTTAGCCTCGATTGCTACTTGCTTAATTGGCGTCTGAATCTTCTTCTCTTGGTAGTTAGGTAGCATACATCTAAGAAGCACTCGATACCTGCTCGAACAACAATGTACGTCTTAAACACTCACTTTTTGTTGCAAATGTATGTTAGATATCCCGAAATAGAAGTAGAAACAAACCGTATTAGGATGGCAGCAGTTCCAAAACAACCTCGTTATTCCAAAGCATGAGAAATAGCTTGTCGAACTAAAGCAAATGCTCTAATTGCTTTTGATAAGGTGTTAAATCTCTTGGCTGCGCTTTCATTTCAATTGCTTGCAATACAATTGTCTCCTTCTCCTCTCTGGTGTAGCTAAATTGGCAGAGATGTCTATAGGCCAATTTTCCGTCCCTTTCTGCTACCATGGTGGTCCATTGAACGAAGTATGCGTAGTCCCAATTTGACATCCCATGATATACGGTTATTGATATCTGCAAGGTTATTCTTTCCGTGGCAGTACCTCCTCTGAGTCGATTTTGTAATGGTCTGAGTCTCCCGACCCTTTTTCTCACAAAGTGCTTAAATTCGGACAATTAACCTTGTAACCAAAACCATGCAACACTAGAATCACTCCAACAATACGTTGTTATGTCCTTTGGTAAGTGAAAAACCTCCTTAACTTGCTGCAGTAATCGAGCTCCTATCACACATCCGATCAGCCCCAAGCGTGGTAAAGTAAGCCTTTTGGTTGGAGCTACTGGAGATTTACTTATTACCAGTGTACTTATACAGGTATCATCATTGAAAACTCCCCTTAAATAAACACTTGAAGAATATGCCTTCGTACTGGCATTAGTGAAGAAATGCAGCATAGCTTGAAAGTAGGCAGTATGTCTGTAACTTTATGTAACGAACTTAACTTTAAGTAATCAAATGAGATGAGCAGGCAAAACAAACTATGTTTGTAAACGTTTGCTGCGATTATACCCGTGTAAATTTCGAAAACATGTACAAAGACAGTGGTATTATTATTTGATAGTGTGTACAATAAAAAATGTACTGAAAAGTTTCCTTTTTGCCATATTTTTTACTGTGATTTCGTGCAATGATGGCTCTGTCTCTAAGTTTTGTTTTTGATGTAGATACGGGATTTCGTCCGCACTATAAATGGCACTGCGCAGTTGGCACTGCTTAGTTGACACTGCGTAGTTGACACTGCATAGTTGGCACTGCGTAGTTGACACTGCGTAGTTGACACTGCGTAGTTGACACTGTGTAGTTAGCGCTGCGTAGTTGACACTGCGTAGTTGACACTGCGTAGTTGGCACTGCATAGTTGACACTGCGTAGTTGGGTTTTGCCGTAGCAGGCACTCCCAGTCCTACGCTACCGATGTATGGTATGGGTCCATCACCTCAAGAAAGAAATACTGACAGGGATAGTGCAACACGAAGCCAGGCAGTGAAAAGGCCTCCTCAAGTCAAAAACATGTTTATTCCACAGTATGCAAAGCACGCAAGGGAAGGGGGGGCGGGCGGGCGGTTATGTAAGTCGAGCACATTTGTGAAGCCGTTGAAGCTACAGTTACACATGTGAGGGGTGATTAGAAAGATGGACGTGTTGAAGAAGTGTACACTAACAACAAGAGGAATATCCAGAAATGGTTCTATATGGAAGCCGCTACCTGGTAGGGTGGGGGAGAGAATACCACAACTGCCCCAAGATACTAAGACACCTACATGGGGCGTAAAAATACATTCAAGAACTGCGAGCAAGGTACAAGAAGTATCTACATCTACTGCACGCTCTGATATTTTTGAATGGCTGAAGGATCTATACAAATAATGGTCCGAATTGGGTGACGGGTTTAAGGGGTCTTATTGAATCACGATAAGATCAAACAAACTTAAATACCTTCCTCGTCAATCAGCTCCTCTGATATAATTTGTACCACTAACTCCCCGTCTTCTTTGCTTAAGAACCGTACAGTTTTCGCTATAAAAGAAAGAAGACTATGATAATGAAACTGGGAATATTGATAGTCAGGAATCGGGTCCAACGTCATAGAAGCACATCTCTGATGAAATAAGATTATAAAAATATTTCCAAGATAAGAATAAATATATAGTTCTTTATGAACGTTTTCATCACGTAAAATATTCCTCCAAAACCGTGGCAAAACTACTCAAAGTAGTGATACTTAGTATCACTACCTCAGTTGTTTCTGTCTGTGCCCAAGCTATCGAAACCGCAATCTTTTCCCATCACAGAAGCCGCTGAGACCAGAAAGAATATGGAACGTCACCATCATTTGGCTTTGCAACATTTATTTCTGACGTTTTATCAACCGACCTGTCAATATAAGAAGGACAAATGCTGCGGCCATAAATTAGGTAAGTCTGAACTCCCTTTTCTTGTATTGTCATTTGACGTCCTAAAAATGAAAACTTCATATATTCAAGGGTAGCCAACTCTGTAAGGGCCCCCGCAACCAACATTTGGACAGCAAGCATAGTATTGGAGGCCAATACACTAAAGTCACTTCAAAATTTTCGATTTTTTTTGTAAATTTGGCCTCCCTCTAAATTGCTCATGCATGTGACAACGAAGAGCGTTCATGTTCTTAGCGTATTTCATATGCCTTGTTCAAGCAATGGCAATTCTTCCAATATGGAAATGGACGGAGCAAATTTGAATATCCGTGCCATGGGCTATATCATATATTCAAAGGCGTTGAATTTTATTAAATTTCTCTTAATTTTCTTAAAAACTCTAATAAATTGCAGCCCAAAACAAACTCAACAATTAAAGGACTGAAAAAGTCAGTTCTTCCAGATCAATCAATCAGTCCGGAGCCCATTCACATCCTAATCTACAGTGCAGAAGAATGCATATAATTTAAGTTTCCAATATGTTTACTATCGCGTTGAAATTTTGCACAACAACAAACTTTATGGCCAATAGGCTGGCCACAATAACACCTATGATATGATCTAAAATCAAGTTTGAAATGACACATCAATGGTATGAAAACAATCATACCGAATCCGCACAACAAGAGCATACCTTTATCGTCTTTTGTTTTCTTCCTGATAGGGAAGTCTTTCTCTTGTTTCTCCAATTCCGCTTCCCTCTCCCTCCACCTCCTTAGCTGTTCTTCTCTCATCTTCACAAACAATATCTGCTTTTGTTCCTCCGACAGTTCAGCCAGGAGGTCTGGGTCGATGTACATATCACGTAGAATTTGTTGCAACATCCTGTAGGAGATTTAGAGACTTTTTGTTCACTAATACTGCAAGTACACTATTCACATGAAAACGGTTTGCTTTGATTTATCTAAAATGCTTTGCTACACAGATTGTTTCGCCCTTTGTAAATAAAGTCATTAAAACTCGGGCTCTTGCGAGCTTTCGGAGACATAGTTTCCTTCATGTGGCCCACATATACTGTTTCAGTTATATAAAAGCGACCCCTTAGGGAAACAAGTAGTTGGATTTTTCATGACTTCAGTATGTACATATCTTAGAAAAAGACAAACTATGTGTATTCCTACTGTATAAAGTGCCTCCTTTCTAAGACCGATGAAGATTAGTTTAGAAAATAACACTAGAGAAATTGAAAAAGTCACCACCGGAGATTGATTATTTTCTATTTACCTAGTGTTCTTTCTAAACTAACATCTCAAATCCTCTCTTCTCGATGATACACATGAAGGTGTGGGTACACTTATATCTTTAAGACAGTGAGACTCTTTTTCTTATGCTTCTCTTCCTGCATAGATATTCCAATGTATGATATGTGTGGGATACACTAGGTACAAATGGTGAAAATTCTAGTATCTTGCACTTTTTTTGGTATCACCGAAATATAAAATGATTATCATTCTACTCTGCTGCATACCTACATGATGACAAGATCTATATTATGCGGCTCCGAAAAGGGCCCGATGAAAAAGATCGCATTATCAATGGCACCCCAAACTGGAATAACATCTCTATTTTCACGTTCTGGTAAATGGTATTATGATCAGAGTGCACATGTCGCCGGGGCTCAGCGTATATCATAAATAGCATGTGGTGTACACTTTGGTACAGTCTGGGTTCTCAAGCAAGTGTTGCCCTACGGCAGAATCACATTGCTTCATGGTGTTTTTGGTCTTTGAAACCCGAGGTGATTGTTTCCTTTTCGTACTCTGAGGAGTGTCAGATAAAAAAGGCTTTTAAGTACACATTGTTTTCCTATTTCGTGCAATATTCTTGTTTTGTACAACAAACAGACTATTTAAATTTTATCTGCAAGTAGTCTGATTGCTCACATCCCTGTGAGCATGCGCACTCTCTCGATTCTCCTTGCAATGCCTGTAGTTTGAAGAGTCAAGGTTTCCGACACTACTAACAACAGTTTGTTTCTGTGTAAAGCACACAAGACTTTACTTTAAAAGAAGGAGCAGCAGATAGCCATGAAGTGAATTTAACTAGACACATTCCAGAATTACTTGAACGTTCGTCACATTTTTATTAAATTATGATCAATACAAGCTAAATTTGATTTGACTCCACGTAAAGTCGACATCCAAAGTTACACAATGTTTCCAAGAATCCTTGCAGTGGCAGCGTCAGCATTCAGAAATTGGGGGAGACTTCTCATTTTTTGTTAACAATCCTGATTCTCTGATATCACTATCGTATTACAAGAGTAATCATAACGAATACACATATGAAGGGAAAAGGCTTTGATAGGAACTACAACCACTGCTCAAGTTTACCATTTCTCTTATCAGATTTGGAAGAATTGAAAATGTCATCTTTAAGAAAAGTGGACGGAGGGCAGTTCCTCCTTTGTTCCCCTGTGGAAGGGCTTTTGAAGCCTTGAGTAAGACCAACTATCTTGTGCCTTCATTGCGGACTACGGAAACTTCTTTTATCTACTACTGATACGGAAAATATGAATACAGCAGGAAAATATATTGACTCTCCGCAGAGATGACGAATCGAAACAAAAAATGCTAAGCTGAAGCATAATCTCGAGTGTTTCATGGGTCACTTTCAAATTCTTCGATCGGGCATAGTTAAACTATCTTCGTTTTGTACTATTAATCAATTCAAAGCAACAATAGTAAAATTCAGTATCGCATATTAGAAATACATCATCCCAAAAACGGAGGAAATCACACTCTCATCCATCTCTCACCTCTTCCTCAGTTCTCTCAGATCCCTCATGAGCAGTGGACCCGATTTTGGAACTACCCCAAAATTAACAATTCAGCCACAATTCTGGCCAATAACTTAGTAAAGGGACGTTGGTGTAACCAAGAAAACCCTCTCCATATAAGCCGTCAAGCCACCAAGGTGACAGAAAAACTCTATACAGGGTAACAGGTATGTACAAGGACACCCCCAATCAAGGCAAGAAAGTGCGGGGGCAAGCCATAAAGCTGGCCCCTCGCTGATACCCTCCTGCTTACCATCCATCTCCCACCTGTCAGCATGTTGTCTCATGAAAACGAAACACAACGAAACTTTCTCACGATAAAAGCGATTTACGTCCGTCTAACTTTTATGGGTTACCTGTCTGAACTTTTGAAGTATTATTATAGTATATCGTATATAGAAGTATTATAGTATTATAGTATTATAGTATTATAGTATTATAGTATTATAAAATAACTAACGACCAGGGTTAAACAGCAGCAATCTTAAAGAGTGAAAAGTTGCTAGCTAAAATCCAGTATAGTTGTCTCAACAACGGAGAAAGTTTGCAGATCCGATGAGGAAACCTCGGCTTGGTCTTACTCATCTAATTGAACTAGTCAACCCCAACTCTCTCGTCCCCACCCTACCCCCTCCTAAAATAGAGTCTCAACTTACTTGTCTACGGCTCTTTCAGGTACAAGCCAACCCAGAAGAAAAACACCGAA
Source organism: Alatinidae sp. Z8VKAUB7J3 (assembly GCA_010016025.2). Lineage (NCBI taxonomy): Eukaryota > Metazoa > Cnidaria > Cubozoa > Carybdeida > Alatinidae > Alatinidae sp. Z8VKAUB7J3. The sequence goes on along the minus strand of JAAAKM020006971.1, from coordinate 149,983,586 downwards.
AGGAGCGTGATCACCGAAGATAGTATGATAATGGCTACAAAGCAGCAAATGACGCGGCTACACATAGAGGCTTGTCTTTATCTGGATTCCAAGAATTTCCATTTCCTGTTCATGTAACCTGGTGTGAAAATGAAGAGAGCGAATCAAAAGATCATAAAACTACTGTTAGGAATATATAATTAGTTATCCGCCTACTCCTAGTAAAGTTCCGTGTCAGCATCAACTCAGTACGCAAATAGTGTGACGTTGCATAATTAGAAATTGCGTGGGTAACCACGTGCTTTAATGATGTATAAATGGAATTATTTTGTAATTAGTTGGAGAGTTTTGGGTTGAGTCTTAGGTTGACTGTTCCTTGCGATGTGTATCGACGAATATGACTTTAAACACATCTTTGAGTTCACTTTCTTTTGGAGATTGAGTTGTTGTCTCAAGTCTTAAAGTTAGACTCGGTCGTCGTAACAACTACCTTATACATGGCCGCCCTGGTTTCATTTGACTATGTAGGACCACTACTTTCAATTCACAGGGGATTTCCTAATGTTGGGTATGGTGTGGTCGATATGTACCTTTGGATTAATTACACAATCAGTGCTTCTGAGAAGACCGGCGCTTCTAATGGAGGTTGCTTATGCTGGACCTTATAAAAGACGCTTAACCAAGAATTAAAATTATTACAGGCTTCTATGATATCGTATTCTAAACAGGCAATTTGAATTTTCTAGAAGCAAAGGGCAATTAATAGATAAGTATTAGGAGGATTTCTGTTTCGCGAATTGTTCGTAACCAACGAAACACCTGAGCATGGACAAAATGAAATTGAGGAGCGGTGGGCAATGGGTACTCAGCATTAGCCTATGGTCTATTAATGGTTTTGATAAAGAAATATTGTAAATACTATTACCGTAATCATGCATATTCAGTTTAGCTCAAACTTGAAATTATCAATGTTATTTGCAGCAGAAAACTTAAATCTATAACTATTTCTGGTACTGATAAGGTATTATATAGCAGAGATAACGGAAAAGATCTTATATAGTTGCGAGCATTGAGAAATATATTTCTAAGACTGATGGGCCAAAACATGTTGACTTTATATTTGTGTACAGCGCATGCGTCCATTTCCTGATCTCTTCTCTTTCCCAGGTGTTCAAAATTTATAAACTGAAAAATTCACACCATAAACTATGACGTTGTATTGAATGTAAAAGTAGTACAAATAAGGAAGGGCTGAGGGTTGCGTACTTGCTTAAAAACGACACGGATAAAATTAAAATGTGGTTGCTTGAAACAAAACTGTACAAAATGTGCGGCCTTCTATTCTGAATCATGATTCGTGTTTATGCATAGAAAGTTATACTGGTATCGTTGTATGTGAATCCGATCGTTGGTGCTATAGTTTAGAATCTGAAACCTCCCTCCTATTCCAACTTAGAAATATCGCTATGATGCCCTAGTGTAGAAAATGGAAACTCAGAATGTACACTTTTCTCCTATTTTACGTACCCAGCTATCTCGATACAGTAACTTGCAGGTCTTTGACCCTGCTTTTATCAAGTTGTTTAGTGTAGGGTCAAAGTTAACCTCAGATTTCTGCAAGGATAGGAGTGATATTTTCCCTACATTTTTGACACGATGTTACAGAAATCTGCTTCATTTTAATATTTATTTTTATAATTTATCTTCATTAATATAATTTTAATTTTTAAAATCTTAATAGCATAAATCCATAAGAATCAAAGTAAGGAATGATGCAAAGTAGTTGGATCGTGTCTTTATTTTTGTGGATACGCTACAGAAATTAAATGTCAACCATAAAAAGAACCAAAAAGGTTTGTAAGAACTTGAACTTTTAAGTAAGACAGACAATATTATACTTTTCTTTAAATTCTCTTAATGATATATTAAATAGCCATTACCTATCTAAAAAGTCTTAAAACTTTAAAAAAAATTTGAAAGTGCGTCATGTGAATAAAGACGTCATAACAAGGTCACATGACCAAATCTTTATCACGTAAGATAAAGCCAATTATGGAGACGTCCCCGCAGAAATTATATTATATTCTTAGATATTAGTTTTGATTTTAAATCTTAACTATTTTAGGTAGGGACCCCCTCAGTAATAGGGTTAAGATTTGTCAAAGTTGCGAGTTATCATAAGAAAACAGTCTACCTTGCGGTTGGGCAATGTTAGTTCTTTATCATTGGGAGAGTCAAAAACGTTTCGCAAAGGATGCCGGTTGAATATGCTCTTCATGGCACTAACAACGACTTTAATAAAAAATGCATCATCGAGAAGAGAAGATTTGAAATGTTAGTTTTGAAAAGAACACTACAGAAATAGAAAACACATCACCACCGGGAATCGAACCCATG
>JAAAKM020006971.1:149963715-149974514 GCA_010016025.2 Alatinidae sp. Z8VKAUB7J3 | reverse complement strand
TCTTCTGTAACAAGCAAAACCAGTTTTCTTGAGAGAGCGTTTGAAGATAAAACATCAAGGCAAGCAAAAGAAGCCAAAGTTTTTACAAGGTAGGTATGATATTCTTATTTTACGTGTTCAAGGTGTTGATTTGTTCTCTCTGCTTAGAGGTCAAAAGTCTACACCTTCAACTAAACAAGTGCAAATTGCATAAAATGTTTTACACGGACGGAAAGCCTGAAAGCTAGGCTTCGGCCCCTAATAATTTTGGCGCTTCTTTGTCATTAATTTTACACCTTAGCATTTTGGTATTACATTTATTATTTTGTCGTCTAAAAGCAAAACTTCAATGTGCTGAACATTTTGAATTTTATAAGCGCCTAGTCCTAGCCTACTTTGCAGGCTTGTATTGTATCCCTTGAAGCTAACACAACGTCCGTGTAAATTCGAAGCTAACTTGAAGCCAACACAAGTCGACCCCTCTTCTTTTAAAGTTATTCACGGTCAAAAGATGATCTTCCTGGGACTATTGTGTTATACAAATTCATCGTGCATGACCTTAAGCGTTTAATGCATGGTGACGCGCTGCCTTGTGACGCACTGCCTATTAAAGAACTGCCTTGTGACACGCTGCCTTATGACACGCTGCCTTGTAATGCGCTGCCTTGTGACGCGCTGCCTTATGACACGCTGCCTTGTGATGCGCTGCCTTGTGACGCGCTGCCTTGTGACGCGCTGCCTTGTGATACGCTGCTTTGTGACGCATTGCTCGATGACCCCTTTAGTGTGAATTCAGCTTAATTAACTTCTTTGTTAGGGTCTGCGAAACAGACAGCGAAACCTCGCCCATGCTTCGATAGTCATGGTGCTTTCACGTAATTTTGTTTGCAACTTTGTCTTGTTGATCCCACTGTTGAAAGACCGTCACATGAAAGGATGCCACGTGTTTGACGCCCTAGAGATGACAACGTATTAATCGATCGACTCTGGTACAGTCTGTTGAGCTTTCCTCTGTCTAATGACTCTTCATTACTATAACCTGTTCTCGGAGCTGACAAGACTCTTGAAGCGAGGACCACTTTTCGCTGTGAGATTCGCAGACCCAAACAAAGAAGATTTGCTCCTTCTCTCAAAGCTAATGCCGATCACTCCATCTCCTTACACTGCCATTAGTGGTCCCACAGGAGGGTGATACCGCACATGGTGAGAATCACTGCTCTAGCCCATCAAAGTCGCCTCACGTATTTTGTCTTCATTTTTTCTAGTGACAATAAACAGATATTAGATGATATTACAAAGAGTATTTTAAAAGGAGATGGTATAGGGTGGCTAAACCAGAAGAAACTGCGACGATTGGTGTCGCATGAAAGCCTCCGACAATATTTCATTACTCAGCTGTATACTCCAGCGGAGCAAAACAAAGGAGATCTGTCCATAATAGATGTTGTAAGTATAATGCTGTCCGGGAAGAGCGGATTTTTACGCAGCGCAAACATTTCTGTTCTCATATTTCTGTATTGTCCGAGCGAAACCAAGACACTTACTGCAGTCGAAATTTGTTCTATGGACATCTCTAGGGGCTTGTAAATTTAGCTGAAGACATCCCTGAAGTAGCTCGTACGTTTAGCAGGAAAAAAGTGGACATACCCAGCGATGTCAAATGTTTGAAGAGTAGACAGCAGACTTCTTAGAGTAGACGGCTAGGCCTTAGTCATGGTGATTTTTACATACCTGCAAGCCGCCCGAAAGTCACTTTTGAAACAAAGTAGCCGGTGCTATTGCCGGCTGCCGGCCACTTTTGAAATCACTGATACCAATAGAAGCTGTGGAATTTTGCAGAAAAAGTGGACATCTCTATGTTCCCTGTGGTAGCTTGCGAATTAAGCAGAAAAAAGTGGACATACCTAAAGTAGCTCGGGAATTTAGCGGGGAAAGTGGACATCTCTATATGTCCCATAGTAGCTTGAGAATTTCGCAGAAAATAGTGGGCATCTCTATTTTTCCTATATTCGCTGCTGAAGTTAGCAGAAAAAGGGCACATACCAATAGTAGCTTGAGAACTTAACAGAAGAAGGGGACATACTAATAGTAGCTTAAGAATTTAACAGAAGAAGGGCACATACTAATAGTAGCTTGAGAATGTAACAGAAGAAGGGGACATACGAATAGTAGCTGGTGAATTTTTTCCCGAGCGCGGGAACGTTCGTCATCTTTAGTGTCGATGTCTATTTCCTAGTTAACTGAGTAATTGTGCATATGAGTATAAAATACTTGCGTGTGACGGCACAATTTAATGAATATTGGAAATTTAATGATATTTTGCAGTCGCTGCATTCTTCTTGTTGAAGAGGATAACCTATCCAAATTTGAGGCTGATATCTTGAGTAGTCGTCGAGATACGCTCTTTCAGAGTTTGAATTTCCACCGTAAAGCAAAATTTTCATTGACAAAAGTTGTACTCACTTTCTTAGCACGTGACACGCAATGTTTATCGTGGATTGTTGGATGCAGTGAAGACGATCATTCAAGGCTACGAGGAAAGTCTGGACAAACGTGGCCTTGGCGGGCTATCATCGGTGTTCCAGATGTTAGAGATGGTGATATCGCACTATTGTGGTAAACGGTTGATCGATGACACTTCCCAGACACTGAAGGTGGAAGAGCATGGCACGAAACTGACCAAAGCGCATGGATCAGTGACGAGACTTGATTCTGGAGTCGACGAAAAGAGCGACTCCAGTCTTGTCTACAGGAGAGGTAAGTCGTGGACGCGCAATGTTTTACCGTATTATCCCGCGTACAGTTGCACCCTCTGTATACTTGCATGCAACTATAAATTATATTGCACGAAATAGCGAAAACATTGTGTACTTAAAAGCTTTTTTCATCTAACACTCCTCAGAGTACTAACCTCAGAATGACCGAAATGGAATGTGTGAAAGAGTATACCCAACTGTATTTTGAAGGAGCCAATCAAAAATTGGACTGCCTGAATGGCTTGTGTTTTGGGACCAATCAGCGTCCATTACAACAAGATCCTGTATACTTAAAACTACCGTGGCATGGAAACATTTCACTTCGTTTTGAAAACCAGACCAACACACAATGTTTTTGCTATTTCGTGCAATGTTCTTATTTTTGTACAACAAAGAAACTATTTGATCAACTATAAATCACACAAATTTCAAAATGATTAACAAAAAAGCGATTCAGGATCAAATGACACGGATGAAAAAAACCGAATTAGATTAGCTAAAACAATGTATTTGTTGCCTTGTTTTTCTTAACAACTAGTAGTTTTTAGTTACAACTTTCCTTTTGTTTTGTTTTTGCCTTTATTTAGGAACTGCATTGAAACTAAATTAACAATTTTATTCAAATTTTTACCAAAGTTGATGAACGAATATTATTTTCTGTCTCTCTGGAAGCACCCGGAAAAAAGTCTTCTAGACCGGCAATCTTCATTCAACCAGAAGGCATTCTTCTTACAGTTTTTTCAAACTTATATGGTTGCATGCAATGTAAGACACCACTTGTCTTTGATAGTCGCATGCATCTAGTGTACTTTGGAAGCATGTCATTTTCGCAGCAGAATTTGTTGAGTTCTAAGTCTCTCTGCACTTTCACTAGCTTTATTGCTATCCTGTCTAGGTTTCTATATGGCTGTTTGTTCTGTAAGGCCCTAAGGACTACGAATAAAAACCATCTTGTTACTATATGATAAATCTTAATATTCGTTTGTATACACAACGTTTCGGCACTCCCTTTTGCCATTTTCAAGTGAATAATATTTGTTGCATCTATCTCAGCCACCACTTATCCTTCACTGTTGCATGAATGTAAGGCACCACTTGTCTTTCAAAGTCTCGCGGATTATGGAAAGCATCTGTCATCAATGAGAACAGATACTACATCCATTCCTTGCCAAAAGGCCGAGAACCTAGGGGGGCATGGCTCCCTCTGCCCTCTGTTCCCCCATCCCTGCATAAGAAATTGTCACTGTCGCCGTCTTCCAATCCTCACTATCACAAGGCCTGATGGCAATTGTACATCCGTGGTGTTGTCTGCATTTTAATGGCCCATTGAGTACACAGACCGTAGAGGTATTATTGACATTAGAAGAATGGCCAAGCTAACCCCCTTACGATCAGATGAAACACACCAAAACTCAATCGTATGATAAATATAAAGAGCAAGAAAGTGGTTGCAGAAGTAAAATGGTATTTAACACACAAAAACAACAAAACCATGAATTATTTTATCCTTATTTTCCACTAGAACTCCTTAGTCACGATTAAAGAAATAGCAACGCACACACCAACATCTACGTCGAAGATAAACACGAAAACAATAGATAGCACAGACAGCCACACCAGAGGTGACGCGACAACGTCACTATTCGCTCATGCGCGGAAGTTTTGCCGAAATCAACTTAACTAGGCCACTTTAGAACCCCACGAAAAAGGGAAAGGAATATTTATACAAACTTCATAAGCTAGAAAATTATATGGCATTTTTGTAGGTTTTATTTTGAAACCAATATAGGATATCTAAGAATTTTTTGTTAACTGTAAAGGGCCTCAAAGGATTAGTAACAGACCACGAAGAGGTCTGTGGAGCTCAGGATTTTGGCCACTGCTTTAATAGAACATAGGAAAGAAGCGAGTGTAAACTGCACAATTTACAAAAAGTTGTACGCTTGTAGAACAACAAGCTAGCTGATGTCTGGGATACAAAAGGGAGTGGAAATTGAGATGATTAAAGGCCAATTGAAAGTACAATGTCACGGAGACAGCAAGGAGCCATGAAACAAGTAAAATCTAGAGCAATTAAAACCCAATTCAGCTTAAATGAAAAGCCTTACAGTGCCAATTTGCTTGTAAAATTAAGATCTGTCAAGCTTTGTTGAAGTACGAAGTCTAACATGGTTTTGAAAGTACATCAAAGTAGATGTACAGAGCTGATAAGATGAGAAAATATAACTTATATTGCAATCTACCACCAACCGTTGTTATGCTTCAATGTAGTAGAACACATTAGCAGATATTACGTGCATGTCTGTATTGTGAACCTCTCTAAGCAAAAATGACAGAGCCAGCTAGGTCAACCAGGAATAAACCTGGAGGCCAAATAAATTTCCAAAACAGCAACGGTACCACGTCTGACATAATTTGGTAGCGTAAATTGCTGTTGATTGTACCTGCTTGTCTTTTGGTGACATTTTCTGCCTTCAAGTAGAGCATAATAGAATTGTATCAGTGTATATAAAATTTAGGCAGTTCCAGGAGGACTTTTCCCTGACTGGTGTTTCCCAATCTAAGCCAAATCTTAAAGCATTTTCTTCATGAAACAATTTGAAAGCATTTAACTAATTTGAGTCTTTCTTAATGTAAACTGTAGGATGTTTTAGTTAAAATCAAGGTACAGCTTCATTGAATTCATTTCTTATAATTGTATAATTGGAAAATATTCATTTGTCTTATTACTTACGTCTGGTTCATATTTTAACGAGTAATAACATTTATTTTTACTAAAACCAAATGTTTTCCTGGCATTTCCTTTGGCAACAAGAGATTCAGAACGCATTATTACGAAATATTAATAGCAACGACCAGCAGGTGCACATCTGTAGCATCTTGGAAAAATGTAAAAGGATTAGAGAGGAGATATAAAATTGACCGACCTTTTAATTCATTCAACGTATCATCCTCCTGGTGTAAGAAACTTGAGAGAAACTAGGCAATTTAAAGGACGAAGTGGCCTAGGGTAAATAAACTACAGAAGAGCAAATAGCAAATAACTGAGCCTCAAAGAAGAAATTAGAATAGTGAAAGGTGATGAAGCCTATTGTTGGAAAGTCTAGTACTCACTTCTGTGACTTGGTCTGTTTGAGGAGATCTGTTATCAGCTTTACTTTGCTTAGGGGCTACAGTTGCAGAAACTGTTAAGACGCATTGTCATTCAGCGCTTTTGTATCGCCCGCACAATATTTTGGCATCAGTGTTGTTGGGGATGCAAGTTTCAAGGCATCAGTGTTGTTTGGGTTGTAAATTTCAAGGTATCAGTGTTGTTTGGGTTGTGAGTTTCAAGGCATCAGTGTTGTTTGGGATGCAAGTTTCAAGGCATCAGTGTTGTTTGGGATGCAAGTTTCAAGGCATCAGCGTTGTTTGGGATGCAAGTTTTAAGGCATCAGTGTTGTTTGGGTTGTAAGTTTCAAGCTCTCGATCGGAAAAACCCCGGAGGATCTTCTTGCAATTTATGAAATCGCACACCTGTGATCGATCACAAGTCAATTAGAGTTAGCAGAACACCTTCAAAACTCAGAATGGAGGTGTTTAGTGGCGCTTGGATATTTTGCTATTACCTGGAATTTCAATCATAACCGTCAAGAGAGCTGTGTTAGAGTTAAAGTTAAAACACTTTCTTCAATGGAATGTACAATCATTCAAAAAGCCATTGATGACAAAGTGGATTGGTTTTGCAATCGCATATCAGGCTTTTGTGGTAGTTTTGGAATTAGATAAGGCCTTCCGAAACACGAATAACTTCATCGAAGAGAGACTTTACGTGTCGAACACTGAACTTTGCCAACGAAAAAACATGTCAAAATGTAAAATCTATGGACATGTTCAGTACGGTGTTACCCCCATTGATTTGTTTTTCGAAGGGGTATAAAATACCTTTGTTTGCTGCTTCTTAATTTTATTTTTTAACAATTAAAAAAAAGGACAGTGTTACCTCGATAGCCTTCCCATTTTGATTTGTAGGTACAGTCTTGCAGGTATAGCTCTATTAAAATAAGGCAAAAAACGCCACTATTATCATCAGCACCATTTTTATGAAATTCCAGATGAAATTCTCTCACATAGGAGACACTTTGACATGCTGACAATGTAACCTTCTCGTTTACTATGATGCTTTATTCCCTGCTATTAGATCACAAGCAGATGGCAATTAAATGCAGGACAACTGATTTTACTATTTGTAATATAAAACACCCATTATCATTAGAACTGCATTCACCCCCCTCCCCCACATTGATTATTTCCTTTTTCTACTAGGGCACTTTTCGTCCTTCAGGTTTTACAGTATCTCTAAGTACAATTCTGCCTACTAGACGGGCTGACAGATATAGTTAACGGCAAACAAGCGGATAGAGTCCTTCCTTTCAATTCATCACTCATCATCATCAACGGTTGAGTCGAGTACGACTCGCCGTGGCCCCCCTCACCAAAATCCGCCATCCAACTCTTTCCTCCGTCAACCGGACTGCCTCCCTCATACTCCCACAGACCCTGATAATATCCTCACAAAAGCGGGTCTTTGGTCTTCCTCTGCCTCTAGGGCCATATACTGCACCTGTCAAAAGAAATCTATCCAATGACTCATTACCCCTGATTACATGTCCGATAAAACTAAGTGTCCTTTGCAAGATTACATCCAATAGACGAATTTCTGGCTTAAATCTTCTTAAGACCTAAGCATTTGTTGTTTCTGAGGTCCAGGATATTCGAAGGACTGTTCTGAAACACCACAATTCGAAGCTCTCAATCTTCATTTTTGTCGGATTCTGCGAGCGCCCAACTTTCTGCACCATAAGATGCTATATAGAAGACGAGAAACGTTAGTAATCTCCTTTGTGTAGTTAGGGAAATTCCTTTATCTTTCCATATTTTTCCATAATGTAGCACGGAAGAATAATTAAAAAAATTGGTTATCCTGAATTGCTGCATAGCTAAAATTTGCTATAACTGCATGGTTACTTTTCCACAAACGTCAAGAAAAAGACCATAACTAGTCCTGCACCTTTCAAGCTATGTAATAGGCCCTCATTAATTTTGATGTTGTTTTTCACGAGAGCAGGATCATCTGTGTATGTCTTTTATCAAGGAAACCCGTAGAACTAGATATCTTCTGCATTTTCACCTTATTATCCTTATCATATTTGATACACCAACAACAAGATGTAATCCATAATCGAAGTAGAAAGAAAATGAGAACGTAGACATTGAACACCCTTTAAGAACTCCATTGTCCGTTCCGTATCAACGGCTACATTAAAGATAATCCTGTGGCAGTGCAAACTTTAACTTTCTGAGTGATTCTGAACAAATACTTGGAAGTTAATAAGGACATCTATATCTGCTTTATAGACTATGAGAAGACTTTTGATAAAATTCTTCACAACAAACTACCGGACAAATTGCGTGCTCTACATCTCGATATGAAAGATCTTTTTATCAAACGTAACGTGTACATGCAACAATCTGCTTCTATCAAACGTGAACAGGACGAAATATTGGAGAATTTTCTATCAAGAGAGGAGTAAGCCAGGGCTTCGTCTTACCGCCTAAATTATTTCACCTGTATGCGGACGAAATCTTCCGTGAGGCTGGCAAGTGTCCTTGTGTAAACATAGTTGGCCTTAATGTGACAAATCTGGGATATGCAGATGATTTTGCTCTACTAACAGAATCAGGCGAAACGCTCCAGAATATAATGGATGTAGCGAGAGTAGAGAGCTTAGCAAGGGTGCTGCGTATAAATGTTAAGAAAGTGAAAACGATGAAAACCTACAGCACGAATCCTGGTAGACGGTGTATTTTTACAGCAGCTATACACATGCAAATAGCTGGGATAGGCTATCAGTGATCATGGCCTATCGAGAAAGGAGATCCTCAAAAGAATTGAAGTAGCATAACAAGGTTTTGTCCACATGAAAGAACTGCGGACTGTGAGATCCTTATCATTAGCGACGAGGGAAGGAAAAGCTCAGTGCTGGGCGTTGTTTACGCTACTGTACTCCAGAGAGAAATGGACCTTCAACAGCAAGACTTTAAAGAGATTGGATAGCTTTGAATGTTAAAGATATCTTACACTGACTATGTAATTAATCCATAGGGTTGAGGCTTGTTGGTGAAAAAAGCCTAGGGCTGAAAGAGACGGTCAAGAAACGAACACTGGGATACTTTGGACATCTAGTGAGAAGAGAAGAACTAAAGAGACAGTTGCTGTAGGAAAATTAGACGGGCAAAGAGAAAGGGGAAGGCCAAGAACAAGATGGCTGAGCAACTTGGACAACTTGGCTGAGCAACTTGGCAACTTGAAGCAGCTACAGTGCTGCGCAGTGTTCAAGGCTAGCAGAGACAGGGAACGCTGGAAGACGATTATCGCAAATCTGTCTAGTACAGGCGCTACCGTCAGCCCAGCTTAGTGCAGCATTGCATGGCTTAGGGAAGTCTTTGTCCCACAATTATTAACAAATGAAGGCTGCTTCATCAGTTCAAATTAGATCTGCTTATAAAGATAAACAGCTGAGGACATTCGAAGGAAGACATGAATGAGATACTGACTTTTCGCCAATCTTATTTATTGACATCGTCAGGGAATAAAATTATTGAATACAGAAGTGGATGGAAATTATCTATCAAAAAATGAAGTAAGATTAAACTTTTAAAAGCAACGCTCCAAAAATTGTTAACGCACGCATAAACAAAAGAATAGTAGGAAAGTGGTTTTAATTTTCAAGGGATAAATAAATATTCAAAACCATTACCAGGGATCAGATGTTACAGTATTGTTGAGTATAGCGCTAAGATCCTTAATTATCCTTAATTTCATGAATCAGCAGTTTGCTACTGAGATTGGCGGATGACTGTATTTGAAAGTCATCAAGTGAACTCTGATGTCCGATAAAATTGAAGGGATGCTACTGCTAGGAATATTTCCGGAAAATGATGAAACTTATGACCGCCCCCCTTTCATATTTTGCAAATCCCAACCGCCCCTCTCTCTTAGATGGCCAGCTTCGTGACGGTATACACAGCTGGATCCTTTTCACTCTAAAACTCGCAAAAACCAATTCCATCGGTTCTTTTGTTCACCGTTCTCTTATCATCTGGTCTAAAAGTAAACTTGATGAGGAATTAGCCACCATTAAAACCATTTTTATGGAAAACGGCTACCCAGAAAAGGTAATCAATATTATCATTTCTAATCTACTTGCCAAGTTCTCTTCTGACTCCAAATATGGTCCCATGAAGTGCCAAGTAAATTTGCGACTAACATGGATAGGAATGCATTCTTAGGTTATAATAAAAGGATAACAACAGCCTTGACCAAAGGTTTTTCCACGGTACAACAGCGTGTTCTTTATTCCACCCAAATGTTGTTACCTGTAGCCCCTATAGTCGTACTACCTGTCACACATAAAATTTTAGTAGCTTACAAATTCACATGTGGCTGTGCGAGCAAATATATACATCAAACATGGCAGTAAGTAACATGTAACTAAAAAAATCAACTGATCACTACTAAAATATTGTAGCTGCGCGTTGTGATGTTAAATGGATATATCCCCTATCGACACATCAAAATCCTAACAATGCATTAACAAGAAAATGAAGAGAATGAGAAGCTCACCCACTATTTATTAAATTTAACGCAAAATTCGTACTTTTTTCATCGTTAACGTACGGCGTCAATATTACTTTTCTCGCTGAACGTATCTTGTCAGGACGCTAGCCATTTCGTAGAAGAGTAGCGAATACTGCATAACTTGTAACGGTTATTATTGTTTAAATAGCACACATCAGAACAAAAGTGGCGTAGGTGTAGTAAGTAAAGTAACCCCCTAATTCTTCGACTCAAAGAGATGGCAGCATCGAGAAACGTACGATATTAACAAACCTTAGTCTATGTAGGGAAGATTTGTTGCCATTACAAATCTTAAACTCTGTAGCCTGCTGCAGTACCAGAATTTTAACTCTAAGAAAGCCCGCTTTCAATTTGGGGGGTCAGCTAAAGAGAAACGTAACTCA
>JAAAKM020006971.1:149933632-149963615 GCA_010016025.2 Alatinidae sp. Z8VKAUB7J3 | reverse complement strand
TGCTGCAGTACCAGAATTTTAACTCTAAGAAAGCCCGCTTTCAATTTGGGGGGTCAGCTAAAGAGAAACGTAACTCAACTCGTAATTTGGATTCGTTTGCTACCCACTTTTCCTATTTTATGATGAATCTTTGTTCTTCAGTAACACTTAAAGCTGAAAAGATTCAATCTGACATTGATACCATGCAATTAAAAAGAAATATTGTTTAATAGCAAATACAGCGATTTCGAAAGTTTAAAGAGTAGACGGCAGACTTGTACAGTAGGTGGTTAGGCCGTGGTTTTGGGCACATACCTTCGCCGTAGGTGCTGAGCTCCAGCTTGGGGTGTGGGGTATATTGTAAGCCCAAGTCGGTCATGGTCAAAGCCCTGTTGGGGTCCCAGGGCAAAGTCGACTTAAGCGCTGCAATGTTTGCATTTTAAAAATCTGAAAATAAACCTTTTCCTTTGCTTTTGGTTTACTTTTTATGACTTAGAATTTACTTCTTTACTTAGTCGTTCTGGACCAAGTTCAACCCAATTTAATACCCCAAGAAGCCTTTTAAAGTTTCAAATTGGAATAGGCCTGCATCTTATGTAAGTGATGGCTAAATGCAATATTTAATAAAAAAAACCTCGTCAATTTCAAATAATTCCGAATTATGATTAGCCTTGAACCTAAGCTCTAATCCCAAATTTTACAAATCGCAAAGGCTCCGTGGTAAGATTGGAGAGGGAAAAGAAGCTCTTCCAAATTTAAAATAGAGGCTTCTAATGATCTCAGGAATCCTCGCGGGGGTTTATTAGAATCAGCCAATGGAAATCATTATGGTTTTCTGTTCTAGAATTAAAAAGGATTCCGCCCGAGCGTACTCCATCTTAAAACATGACACACGTCAATTCTGGCGGACAGAGTCTTTCCGCATGTGCAAAATTTTATCCCTGCTGAAAACCAGCTTTAAAAAGTAAAATGTGAAAGGTAGCCATTCGAATAAAAAATGAGCCCAGAATGATGGGGATGCGAGAGGTGTTACGGCTAAGTTACGATTTATTGAACGTTATTAAATAAGGTTTTAGATTTTCCCCATAGAGATCTCAGAGATGAAAATTACATCGCTAAGTGCGAGGTATTAATCAATTTCAACAAAAAAGTAAGCACCCATAAATCAAGATCACAAACAGATTTCGTTCTTGAGAAAGCATGGTCAAAACAGTCTATTTGAGTTATTAGAATACATCGCTATCACTTTTACAGCCCTCCCCAGGCATAGGAAGCAATTTCAATGCTTTGGGGAAACTGTTTACTTCATCATTCACACCCAAAACACCAGCTAGCATCTGATTTCCGCGGGCAGCTTTCCTGATTTTGGTAGCGAGGAGTACTTAGAGATTCCTCAACAGCACCATTTACAAAAGCAGGTGCGTCGTCTGTAGCTGGTCCATTGTTCTTGACATGCAACGGTGCTCCCAGCGTATCATTTGTAAGAGGGTTGCAGAGACGCCCCCCCCCCCCTAACTAACTTCATGGTGCTCGGACCTCTGTTTGGCCATGCATTGCTTACTGGTAGGGTGCACGCAACTTCGGCTATCCCAAGTAGCACAGGGTAAAAGGCAGTATACACCAACTTGTTGTACATCAGTTTCTCTATCAGCCATTTCGTTGGTGTTGTGGAGCACTTAGCAACGGGGATCTCGGCAGAAATATGTGACTTGATCTTGTCATTGACAGAAACATTTTGATTATTTCCCATTCAGCTTTGAGCTTACTTCTTTAATTGTCAAACTCTGCTTCAGAGGGCCTTGAAAAGAGGTAATCTGCTAGAGTATCAATTTCTTCAGCCCCATAAAGTTTAAATAAATTTTTTTTGCTCTCTGGAATTTGCAAACGATCAGATATGACCAGCCCTTAAATGACGTCGAGGCCGCTCTGAAAACGCTGGTCAATGTTTTGTACCAATTGAGTGGTATATTTATCAAAATTATCGAGAGCCTCTGTCCCTCTGATACAATAAACGAATCTCAGGAAGATGTCAAGTTTAACTGGGCTCTCATTTCACAGATGGAAATTAATATCTCATCCGAACCTCAAATTTGTATAAGTTTTCATATCATGTAAAAACTAGTTGGAGCAATCTGGCTGAAATTAAAGCAGTCCTTTTGGAAGTGTAGAAAGAATTGGAAGAGCTGTCCCAAGCAGAAAAATGGAACCGAAAAATTTGAAATTTCCCATGTTCATAAGCAGTTCTTGAGAAATTTTACACTCATGCTTGCCCTTGAAGGCTTGCAGTGTTTGGCAAATGCCCTCAAGCTCGTCAAGAAGGCTCTTGATACAAGCACGAAATAATAGACTACGTGTTTCGCAAGCCCTTTTCGTCTGCTTTAATAGCAATTGGTTCCCACGCGAAGTTAACTGGGGAGTTAACTAACTAACATTTCTCATATTAGCTTGCAGCTGAATTAATAAGGCTTAACGTTTCGTAGAGTTTTAAACAGCTTCCATAATGTAAACAGTGTTTTGTGAACATTTTGGACGTTCTTACAGCCATGGTCATTTGTAACTACACACTCCAGGATGCTCATATTTCATTTGAAAAGTGTTTTTCCTGTAAGCCCTTTCCTCGCAAACTGCAAGGAACTCAGACGCTTCCTTTCATACACCTATTTCGGCTTACTTTGGATGATTTCGTAAATTTGCATTTTTTCCCAAGCAAGTTCATTGACATGAGGCAATCAAAGCGAATCCTCAGGGATCTTTTTCAGGGATCTTTCTCTTCATGAAATAGGTGGCATACCTGTAGGGAGATACTTGACTAATAACAATCAGCATACTGCTGTCTGGCATTCTACAGCAAGCGAAGTTTGAAAACTGGTTATGTGTGATTTTAGAACGTTTCGTTCGGTCGATCTTTGCACATGTGATACGAAGTTGGGGGCGGCGATTTTTGCCTTTTGTCGACTTTGAGTAATTGTATATTGTACTGAGAACAATTTTTCAGATGAAAATGCTTTTACCTGAGCATAGCTTGTTTGGTAAGCCTTGTTACCGGAACAAAACTCTAAAATTTTTACATATCTGCAAGGATTAAAGTAGCCGTCCAAGAGTCACTTTTCAGAAAAAGTAGCCGGTGTTTTCGTCTGCAGGCCACTTTTGAAATTGCTGTAAATATATGTGACGTTACTGTTGAAGTTGTATCATCATTGTTGCAAATTTTAATACGGCTACATCTCATGTAAGTGGTGCCTAAATGCAGTATTTAATAGAAAACCTCGTCGAATTTAGATAATTCCGAATTACAACGAGCATGGCAAAGGTATGGTATTAAAAGTGACTACATAGAAAACCGTCAGCGTATGTATGTATGTGACATTGCAGAAGCTTATCAACAATTGTCAAAGTGGGAAGGCCGCAATTTGAGGAAAGGGCTTAGCAATACGTAATGGGACAAAATAGTTGATATTTGACTTATTACTTCCTGTATTGGTAACACGCAATTATTTGAAGGGACAGAAAATATGGATGTTGTAAAAAAAAATTTCTTTTGAGTTTATACGATAAAAAAAACTTTGATCAAGGGCAAAAGTTGGTAGGCTCGCGCCCCATCTTGTCCAAAGCTTGCTACGGCTTTGCATAATCTTCTTTTATTTCACATCTTTTATTGTCGACTTTTACATGTTCTATGCAAATGCCAACCATGTTAACAACTTTGATGGAGTAATATTGTTCCATTTCAATAGCACGCTGACTCACTTATTGAGATTTTATTCCGTTAACACCTAATGGTCAGTAAAGGTCTTTTTGAAGGTACCTACTGCTACGGAGACTAGTGTAAGTTTTACTGTAAAACCATATTAGAGATTTTCCTTGACTTAAATTCTCTAGTTTAGATTATGCTGTAAAAGCCATTTCTAAGAGGTCAAGAACATTGCAAAGTCGACCTACTTTAATTTGGTAAGGAATTTAGCTTATACAAATTCATGATTCAACTATGAAAATATTCATTAAGTATATTTGAGAGAAGCCTACTGTATTTCTATAATACACAAAAAGACAGGGCCAGAAACAGTTAAAAGAGAGCTTAATATTCTATGAAGTACAGTGCCCAGAATTGGAAATCCCCTAGCTTTTCAAAGCCACCAAGTTGTTCAACACAGTTAATCATGTAGCAAGCTTAACTGGTGATCAGACGTCTCCTGTATTTTCTTCATGATTCCCGCCAATGCTTAATTACAACTTAAGGGCAGGATTACCATTTTATTCCGATGACACAAAGGAGGAGAGTTATCTTATCATTCGAGATTCATATCACCGTAAATTAGACTCAATTTGCTTTCGGAATTTAGTGACTCAGATGACATCATCTTTAAGCTATCAAGGATGAACACACTTCTCAAACGCAAATGACATTTTCCAACGTAAAAACTCGGTTCTGATTAATCTGCCGTCATTAAGAGATTAATTAGTGGCGAGATTGCAGATTGTTTTGATATAACACTGTGCTCCTTCTCTTAAACTTATCGATATTTCTTTCTTCAACCAGACTTCAATAAGCTCAGATTAACGAAAATCGTTTCGGCGAAAAAGATTGTACATTCCAGTAGTCGGCACATGCCGACATTGGGCTATAGTACATTGCAGAATAGTGTAGTATAGTGTAGTATAGTATACTGTAGTATAGTATAGTATAGAATGGTATAGTATAGGATAGAATAGTATAGTATAGTATAATACATTGCAGAATAGTGTAGTATAGTATAATATAGTATAATACATTGCAGAATAGTGTAGTATAGTATAATATAGTATAAGACATTGCAGAATTGTGTAGTGTAGTATAGTTTAGTATAGCACAGCATAGTATAGTATAGGATAGTATAGCATAGTATAGTATTGTATTAATATAGCATAGTTTAGTATAGTACATTGCATAATAGTGTAGTATTGTATAGTGTAATATAGTATAATATAGTATAGTATAGTATGGTATAGCATAGCATAGCATAGTATACTATAGTATAGCATAGTATTGCATAGTATAGCATAGTTTAGTATAGTACATTACAGAATAGTGTAGTATAGTTTAGTTCAGTATAGTCCAGTAGAGTAGAGTAGAGTAGAGTAGAGTAGAGTGATATATTGTATTGTAGAGTAGATTTGAGTAAGGCGCATTGTGTAAAATACCCCTTTAGCATCCAATATGTTGGGAGGTATCTAACGATAATGACATTAATTTATGTCCTCTCACTTTGTGATATCATATGTACAATGAAGGGATCCCTTTTAAAGGTATCTACCCAAAAGCTACCTTAGAAATTAACGAGGGCATCAGACTGTTAAAACGTTACGTTTAGTGCTGTACACTTTTAGTAAAACCTTAGCACAATAAACGTCACTTCTGAGGAAATGTTAAGCAATTTCAAATCTAGAGTTTCTGTTATGATTAATGTATTTAAGCCTCTATAAAGTTAATTAAAGTGTATCTTGTCTACAAAAGAAGGGTAAGGGAAGGCGTCAGTCTTTATCAGTGATCAACTTAGCATTCATTTTCAAAACACGAGTTTCTCTGGCAAGAATTATCACACCAAATATGCGGAGGAAGTGGTGTGATTTTTATCTGTACCAAAATTCCAAAGTTTGAGCTTTCTTTGCTGAAATAAGATTTTTATCACAATTAAGTCTGAAGCCATAATGGCCTAGCACAAAGAACACTTAAATCTTGCACCAAGTTTTAAATTTGCTAGATATTTCTACCCTCTTGCTGATAATTTGACCCAGTAATACCTCTTTTCATCTGACAGATGCAGCTAAAGCACATGGCAATAAAATTACTGTCGTTGGTATTGCAACATCCTAAAGCATTTTCTACTTTCAAGACCACAAGAAGTTTGAACACCTAAATTCTCCTGCCAATAACATCTGCATAGTTCTGCTCATACGTTCTTCTCTCTCATCCCTCGTCCATTCATGCGCCCTCACCTTTCTCATAAATATCCATGATCTGATTAACACATTCCTATTAAAGACCTCACCAATAGTGTCTGTCTTCCAAACTTTCTCTGATTGGAGTAACAAATGTGTCAACCTTGATAAAATGAACGAAAACCACAATCAAATGGCAAGCTCAAAAGCAGGTTTATCCTTAAAACCAGGAATCGTCTCAGCAGACAATTGAGGAAAACTCTTCCAGTGGAACTATGTCTAGATTCAATTACTGATATATCGAAGCAGTCAATTGATTCAGAAATGAACCACAAAAATAACTATTATTGGAAAAGGCAACACGTTCAGAATAAAATGCTACTCACCCCGTCTTCCCATGAAGTCAAAATATTCAGCCAAGAAAAGCTTTCTCTCTGGATCGTTGTCAAACGCATGGAGCTAGAATAATAATAAACAAAATTAACATTAAAGTTGGAATGTTTATCCGTGTAGATTTTAAAAAGTTCATAGATCAACTTAATGTGGTTTTTAAAGTTCGATAAAGGGGTTTTTGGTTTTACGTTAACTTAAGTTGTTGATTGTAACAGGACAATAGATTAGGAAGGTTTTATGATGACTAAAAACTAAATAGAGATAGCCGTTGGGGCTTAATATATAATATATTTTTTAAAATTGTTCCCACAGGCACTTCGTCTGCTATCAGAGTGACAAAAATATAGGATCATGTATTCCTCCTTAAGATAGGCTCCACTCGGTAGTCACTGCGGAGAAATATAACACATGCATACGATACATTGATATATCTTCCAACCTCGAAATCTCTTTGAACTTAAAATTGTCTGTTGTTGGTGTTACTTCTATTAAACCTAGCATAGTCTCAGAAATCTTTTAGTAATGATCTTATCACGTTGCTGGTTTGAATACTATAGCTGAGAGCTCTAGGTGGTCATTCAGTTAGATGCAGAAAAACATGATCTGTTGGGAATAGATGGCGATGATTATTTCATGTGAGTATGGTTTTACAAACCACAAAAAACCACTGATATCTCTTTCATCACTGTTAACTGATCCAGGAACCTATTGCAATGGTTCACAGAAATGATTTGATCAGGATATCAACTCAGCATAGATTAGTTTAAAATATCTGTCAATAGGGAAGTTGATGTCCCTGGAAATTAATGAAGTACAAGAGAGAATGAGTGGGTCTGAACTGAATTCCTGGGCTATTGCTATTCAGAGCGTGTTGCTTAAAGGGCTCTATCGTTCAAGTGAGGAATGTGGGGAGGTATACTACTTAAACTAGAAGTCTGAAAAATAGACACCTTTTAGCTTCATACGGTAATTTCATGTCAAGTAGAGGTACCAATGTCCTTGTGCACCAATCACTCCCTACGCCCCTCTTTAATAATGAACTCCTGTTGACTGTAGACACGCAGTCCTAGATTGACAGAGGTTCTATACCAAGTAAGTAATTACCTTTATACACAGAAAATGTTGGAAGGGTAGAAGTTGATCTTGCGATATCAAGGAAAGGAAGCTACTCCTCGATTAGATTACTTCACTTGTATAAATTTGGTAATTTGAGGATAACAGCTAGTTTACTAACGTGAGCATTTCTTGCAAAAATTTCCCCCTTTCACTTCTTAACCAGCCTTCCTGTTTTTGCCTGAAATATTTATGACATTTGACTCACAATCTAGAGGTACAGTTCCACTTTCAGAGTAATACGTGATCCAGAATACCTCCTAGATCATTGCAGTGCCTCTTGACTTTGCTATCATGCCTATTAATTTATAATGATAATAATTTTTTTGCTAGCTTCCACATTTATTTGTTAAGTTCACCTTGTACAAAAACATCCACTACGTAAGACACTCATTGTATAAACCATATCTGACTTTACTGATAAAAGCTACATGACAGAAACACGTACAAAAATAATGCCTAACTGATAACAGAGTAATTGCTGAAGCTTACCAAGCTAAATGATAATGATTATAATAATTTTTTTTAAACTCAATGCCTTTATTGGTGATCTCTTTACAAAAACATTTCCCGCTGTTGTCACCTGGCGTAGTACATGGGACAGCAGGATTGATATACAAGAGTGTCTAGTCCGAAGAAATTAAAAAATAATGAAAACGATGATAAAATATAAACACACACATACAGAAAAATAGCTAAGGAAGAGAGAAAAAAAATTACATGAAGAGTAATAGATCCGGGGAGGTCCATTCTTTGTTGCGTCTATTAAAAATGTAATATGACGTTCTTATGGCTACTTAATAAGTGCTTTCCATCTAATTGACCCTTTGGATGTGCTCACTGGCTTTGGTGTAAAACCCGCTTTTGAGTGTAAAATTAACCATGGTAAACCATCAAAACACTGTGAAGTTCATGATAATAATGATAATGATACACAGGAGCTTTCCAAATTACATTGGCCCTTCATCTTTCTTAATGAATAAAAGTTGATAAAAAACAACTGAATAACAGCAACGAAGAAACGCGACCAGACTATAAGTATACAAACAAGTAGGTTCTCTTTGGCAGTGTTGAAAGAGGTATTTTACATCCTGGTTGTTGTGAAAGAAGAACCCAACATCGAAATTGCTACCTGAGATTGATTCATGAAAAACTTTGCAGGAAAATACAGCTTCCTGGAGGTATTTCTCGTGTTCACGCAGTACTAACTCGCTGCAGCAATCACAGGGCTCCTGATGGGAGTAATTTTGAAGAATATTTGCTTTAAAAGAATCCAGTTGGACTATGCCGAGATATTTACGAAGTCAAACATGCTTCTTGCAGTTCACAAGTAACACAACCATGGGGGTCTTTAGGGGTCCTGCTGTACAAAGCAAGGCCCCCAGTGCCGCGAGAAAAGAAATAAAATTAAAAATTGTAAAGACAAAATAAGAAGATTGTAAAGAATTTTTCTGAAGTTAACGCACATGTGATGTTTGTTAATATATGTTGATATATGACCGTGCTTTGATGATATTAAAATATCCTTGCACTTAGAAAGTTGGTTTCTTTGTAAAACTCTAAATGCGTTGATTGGTGGAATCACACTGCCTCACGTTTTCGCCAAACACTATTCACATCACACTGATTGCAGGACCGAAGAAGCCTTTGTGACAAGTTGGTAGAGTTTGAAACGATTGCAACGTAACCATTGCAATGTTTAAGTGCTCGAGTTACGTGTTATTGAAAAACACCTAGGCTGGACGCAAATCTCGGTCCGTCTGAAAATATAAAGGACTGCACCAAAACCTATAAGACAGGAATATCTTCCTTAACTGTTGCTGCTGTCATCTACCAAAACGTTATCTAAGGTTTGGTCATTGCTTGTCAAGGAGGGCCCAGCATTCTCCAAGGACTATCAAGCGATATCTCAGATAGCGTATCAATGTAAACCTGATGTTTCTGTAGCCTTCAACCCACACAACTGACCTCACTACTGACGTTTTAAGATGTGTTGGGAATTTTGTTGCGAAAAGTCAGTATAGACAGCGCAAATGTACTGTTACCGAAAAGATGCGTCGGGAAAAAGTCTGGGGGAGCTTGCATTATAGCGTAAACGTAGTTCCAAATATTTAGAAGTACAGTTGCAACTTAAAATGACAACAGAAGGCTTTGATAAGATGGTATTCTAATTTTACTGATATACAAAGGTTGGCTTCCGGTGTATTATTTACTATCAATTGAAACAAGTATATCTAAGTTGCAAAGGGTAGATAATTAAGGTATGAAATTAAGAGCTAATTGTGTGCCATACAGAATTCTAATTACTACAAGTGAACAGAAAATTATTTAGATTTTGTTGCTACATGTGTTTTTTTGTTTTTGCCGCCACTACTTCTTTTTGTTTTTGGTTTGTATTTTTCTTTCTTTTGGGTTTGTTTGGCTTTTTTGGCTTTTTTCTTCCTTTTTTCTTGAAAAGTATGACAATGTCCTTTTTCTCTGGTAAATATTGTGAAAACAAAGTATAGTCTACAGGTTGGGAAGCACTAATTTCCGTAAGGCTATTTCATGACATTCAAACATTGAAACTTTTAACTTTACACATAAGACCCCTGTAGAACTCCTCAATCCACCCTCCTGACCAGGGATATCGAGACTCCTACTAGGTCTTGAAGAATACTTCAAAGAGAGTGGGAGGGGATCGAGGATGCCTAAGACAGCAATGAAAATAGTTGAATAGTTGCAAAAAGGGAGAGTAATAGTACTAATTACCCTTTGATTCATAAGTTTTCGCTTGTAGTCTACATCGTCAAACATTTATTAAAATAATGAGAGGAATTTGTGGCGTAGAAATGAAAAGCTGGTCATAGGATTTATCGGTAAATACCCAAGTCAGCTGAGGTGGTATTAGTCATTGCCAAAATAAAGATAGTAGCCCACAGTTGCTAGGCAACGAATCGGATCTGTGTGGGAGGGGATTTAAGGTGAAATCTGCGTAACAGAGGTTAGAAACTATCGAAGAATTAATAGCAAAGAAGAAGAAACCGGTGTGAGGCCTCGATTTGGTCCAAAATCTAAGCAACAAGCTAAGCAACTCGAGGCCTCAAATTCAGGAGAGACAATTTTAATGCGCCTGAAAAACAAATCAAGAAACGTTTTTCATTAAGAATTGACTACAAACTGTTGATATGTAACAAACATCACGCTGTTGATAACGTGTCAAGCAAAGAGATCAAAGATCCGACCATCATTTGGTATCTCATCATGTTCAACACAACGAAATTCGAGGATAACCTGTAGTGATACCTAAGCAACTACTTAAGCAACTCCAGGCCTGATTTTGGAAAATTGCTAATCAACTCGAGGCCTGACCCCGAAATCGGAGTTGCTTATTAAAAAAACCCGTGTAGACTCAGACACGCTGGCCGCCTTTCCATTCACCAGCCTTAGCCCGACGCCAAGACGAGAATGAAAGCCCAACTTGTACAATGCTGCTGCGTCTTTCACCCGCCATTGCCATGATTTCTTTTGAAAAGGCTGAAAGCCTGTACGCCAGAAGAGAATAACCTCTTCTAATTCTTCACTGTATTATATTTGTCCCGAATAAACTGCTTTAGACTTGTTGTGGTTCTTTGTGTAGTAAGGAGGTCTCGTAGAAGGTCATTGGGTAAGAGCAGATCGTAACTAAGCAGTTGTTGTGAAATGGAATGCAATTTTGAGGCACGCTTCACCTACAAGCAACAAACTACTATCAATACCTGTATAATGGATGAGTAATTTATATGAGCGTTTTTTAGGTTTTTACGAACTGACACGCCATTGTACTAAGAATCAGCAACCATAGAGCATTTACTTTTATTTCTTTTTATTATATTGAATTGCCATCAATAACATACGTTTTACCGTTTTACCATTCGTTGTACAGCATCTGTTTTTCTTGTATGAACCCATCTCTTTCCATTTAAAACATCCTCCGCTGTAAGATATTGAACCATTTAAGACACGCTAATCAATTGTTGCAATGTTGGATGTAAATCAGAGACACCAATCTTCCAAACTCTTCGTTGTTGGGTTGTTTTTTTATTTATTGGTTTAGATGTCTTTGACATGTACAGCATCAGTAGCAATTTTCTTGTAATGTCTTCTTTACAGCAAAAAAGCTTATTTACCACTCCGTAAGGACTGTGTCCGTTAGCCCAAAGGCACCCGGCCTTTGTTCACTCATTCACCCTTTTTCGATTCTTTAACACTCCATTCACCCACTCCACTATGAAGTACTTTAAAAGAAGAAACTGTCGCGGGAAGAAAAAATTTCAACACAGTTACTAATTTTTTAAAAATTGTGTGTAAATTTACCCATCTGAAGTATCAGTGGCATAGCATAGTTTTAATTTTCGAAAAAATATTATTTGTTTTGGTTTAAGGTTCGGCATTTACGGAGAGAAGAGACCAAAAAAGTTACTCGCCCAGCAATTCGCGACAGTTAATTCCCGCGACAATTAAATTTTCCAGCGTTCGCGACAGCTAATTCCCGCGACAGTTAACACAGAAAAATCAAAGCATTCGCGACTTTTCGCGACAGTTTCTTCTCGCGACAGTTTCGTCCTTTAAGGTATTGATAATTCGTGTTTAAAAATGTTCATCCCCGCAAGATTATTTATTGATTATTCACACATTCACAACCTTCCCAGTTAGCCACGCCCACCGTGGACCCCGTGACTACATCCATTCACCCTTGAGGGTCCTATTGGACCCCGTTTGGGAACCACTGCTTTTGATGAAGTGGAATTCGTTCTATGCTTATACATTGAGTAATTCAGTAAGTGTGCGCTTTTACTACGCTTAGTCAGTGCAATTGTATCACTAAGAGCTGCACGTTTGTTATTTATCGAGTGTTACTATATATTGACCTCGCCTTGGACGATGTAGCAAGTTTGGCTGTGTGTAATGCTTTGCAGAATTTTAGTACCGTAATGACTTTCGCTGTACAAGGATTCTAGGAGTATTTTTAAGTTTGGCGAATTCGATAATAAAAGAAACTTCGTGTTATTACGAGTTTTGGCGACATATCAAGTTTGTTATTGTTGGATGATTTGCGGTATAGTGCATTGTAAAATTTCAAATGTAAGGTCATTATTATCAGCTCCAAGATCTTTAGCATGCCAAACGGCATGTTCATTCAGGAGAGCGTGCCACTGTTAACGTGTTTGGGGATTGAACCGTATGAGCCCAGAATGATTTCGGTGAAGTTGTATTGCATGATGTATAATAAGGCAGCACACGAGGTTGTTTTACAGACGTTTGCAGATATGAATGCCAGATAATAGATACGATAATAGTATAATGAGGTTTCAAACTCGTGTAACCAGCGCAGTGATCCAAACCTTTCCCTTCCTATGGTCTCCCTCTGTTGAAGAAATATCTCTTGCTGTTCCCTCATCCGATTGGATCATCATATTAAACGCACATGTGCGATTGATGTGGATACTTAGACCCTGTTTACGTGGGTACGGATCCAAACTGGTACGGATCCAAATGGATCCGATCCCGTATAAACACCTGAGAAAGGGCTTCACATCCATTTGGATCCAGAACTCTGCATGCCAATCCAATTAACAAATCGACAGTTCGTTGTATTGTAGTACCAGCTGCGATAAGTTGCAACGCTTGAAATATGAACAATAGGAGATTGTGAATAACGTCTCAATACAAGGACGAAAATAGAATTTTAATAGAGATAACGTCAAATTTGCCTCGTAGTGGTATTTTTTCACCTCACTTTTGATCCGTATCAGTTTGGATCCGATCCCAAGAGTTTACACGAGACCTGTTTGGGTACGGGTCCAAACTGGTCCACTTTCGTAAGTGGACCCAAACTGGTACGGGTAGCAGATCCAAACGAGTTCGGATCCAGCTGGTCATGTGTAAACTCGAGACCGATCCGTACCAGTATGGATCCGTACCCGTTTGGATCCGTACCCCTGTAAACAGGGTCTTAAGGGTTCGATTAGGAATCTCATGCATAAGGATGGGACTGAATCGTCTCCTTTATCCTTTCAAATATTTAAAAAGTGTAATTTATTTGTTTGATCCTTAATAGCTTAAAAACCTTTAAAATATCATTGACGGACCAGTGGCTGTGGAATGCTGCCCTAGCTGGATGTTTTTGCACTTGTGTTTTTTAATGAGTAAAGTTGTTTAAGTCCCTAAAGTTTGAAAAGCATGGATATCGCTCCAGTTTTTGCCAGAGTGCAGTATAACATACTTCAGGTGCTTGCCAGCTAGCTAGAAAAGGTGAGCATACTTTTCAGATGTGATGTGCCTACAGCAGGGCCAGTATTTGAACGGCGTGTGTAATTTTTTTAGAGGCATGTTTATCATACACCGATCCAGATTTCGCAAATTGCCCCCATACCCAGTTGCATAAGCCGAAAGTCCGAGACGGAACGATTTTAGGATGTTACAGCCAAGTGAAAACTTAATTTCTTGGTTAAACAAGGGTTCGCAGAACGCCAACAAATATGTTTAGTTATTTCAATACAATTGCAGTTGAGAATGAACAAGCTGTTCTACTTTACAATGTTCAAGAGTGTAAGGATATTATACTTTAATTGAGTTGTCTTAGTGAAGCTTAATCAAAGTATAGTGACGAGGTGGTCGATGTTTAATTTATTATGAAGATCGACTGCAAGTTTATTTATATGATTAAAAGATTGAGCACATTTTATTTTTGAAGTGAAAAAGCAGAAAAAGTCTCTATAAAGTACATGCTCCCTAATGCGCCTTAAACACAGTTTGTTAAAGTAACCCCGATATATTCTCACAGCAGGTAAAAGTGTGCTGTGGAAAATCAATGACTTACTGCAGGTTTGATCAATTTGAGTAAACATGCTTTGTATGCACCTGTGTAGTGCGTGACTGCATTGCGGTAATGCATTGTTGCTATTTGTGATTAAGGATTAGACAAAAAGCATACTGCTAACCCAGACCATGTGTTAAAGTGCATGCTATGCTAATTTTAATGGGAAGCATAGGTCTTGGAGAATAAATCTCCAATTACGCTGTACAGAAGTGCACTCTGACATCAAGACCAGTCATTGCATCATGCAAGGCCTTTGAGTAGGGATTGTTTCAATTCGGGGCGGTGAATGTGTGCTTTAGTTTTAGGGGCATTGCAATTCTGTAGACGGTAAGCTGATACGTCTCGACAGTACAGGCTTGCAATCACTGCACTCCTCAATTCATTTCCAGGGCAGATTACCACACATAGGAATGTGTTCTGAGACAAAAGCAGTTTTAAACGTGAATACAAGAGTGAATGTTACCACTGAATCTCGTTTGGGACAGGTTGCCCTTAACATATTGAGATAAAGGAAGGAAGGTCTAAGTCTTAACAGCGAAGTGAGGATTCGCAAATAGTTTTTTCTGAATTCTATACTTCAGGGCCAGTGTGCAGGTGGTCAAGGAAAAATGCCCATAATACTAAGAGTGAATGGGGTATGCTTCAAATTTTGATAGAATCTGTGGCTGGAATGTCTTGGGTGTTTTTTGTCACCAAATTTTACAAGAGCACGTTTGGTCTTACAATCTTTTATTGTCATAGCTCGACTTCGATTCTTGTTATTTATAGTAGCTTTATGACATGTTTTCATTAAATAGATTTTAAAAGATTGCCCCACTTTGCATTGTGAGTTCTTGTTTCGACTCAGTTATATTTTTTCTAAGTTGTTGTGTTTGTAGATAAGCATAACCAAAAGAAGTGTGGGGAGTGCAAAAAATGTTCGTGTCACGGTAGACATTGCTTCAATCCTTCGCGTTGTGTAGTTCTAATTATCAGACGATAAATAAACACAAAAATGTGATGACCGTGATAAAGGTGACTTCTTATATATAATTAGTAGTAGTATTGTTGTTATTATTACTATTTATAGTATTTTTAAAGGAATAAATGAGCATATTTAATTTGTGGTGAATTTGCAGTAGAAGAAAAGGCAAGTTTCAAAGCCATGTACCTACTTTACATTAACGGATGATATATAATCTTTGGTTGACTTAGTGCAGTTTGTTGTTATTGCACCCAAAATAAAATCAGTCTGCTTAATGAACTTGTCTTTAACTAACGTGATACACTTGTGAGCATACAGACAATGCGCAATTGGGACAACTAGACTAGTGGTATTAACTCGCTGAATTTTTTACCTCAAGTAAACGTGAATATTGCGACTTAACGTAGTAGCTCGCTAGTCTACTTGAGAGAGACAAACGGAACGCATGCAAATGGCGTTGCACATGCCATCTATCACATATGGTTCGATAGGTTTGTATATGTTGTTTCGAAGTAACATGCTACTTACTACTTGTATCTTGGGTGTGAGAGTGCCCAAGGAGTTTACTCTTCATTGTAGCTAGAAGATAAGAGTGCATACGTATAAGTCACAATGGTGTGCATTTTAGACAGAGTTGACGGTTTTAAATTGATTGTAGGATAAGAAGGTATTACGTGATTTATAGTAATTTCTACGCACATGCAACTCTGTCCTTGCGGCCAGCTTCCTCTTCAAGGCAGCGTTAAAATTCGGACGCAAAATCAAAGTCCCGGCAAAATTTGTAGTAAACTCTGCATTTAAACTCTGTATTTAACGGGCAGCTTTAAATTGCGAACTACGGGCAGTGATCGGTAGTCCGTGGCCCATGAAATCACTGTGTGATACGGGTAAACAATAACATTCTCGCAGGACTAGAATTGTCGTCAACATGACGCAACGACCGATGGACCCGTGTATCGCACCCTTGTTAGAGTGACTGCAATGAGTTCCTTAAAACCTATCAATTCTGCTTAACACCTGATGTTGATTTGGTTCACACTTGATTTTCAGACTGCTTATTGTCGTCCTCGAACCAGAATGGCCCAACGATGTCGTGCTTGGTTATGGCGACCCAAGTTGTGCACTTCACAGAGTGTAATGGCCTTTGGAGACAGTGCTCAGGAGGTGTACTACCCTAGAAAATGTTGACCCATCTGTAAATCATTGAGTGGACGGGAAATTCACGACATCCGAACCGTTGTTTGAATAGCAATTGAGCTGCATGGACAGGCTTAGAGACAAAAATATGCCTATATGGGCCGATTACCCCCTCCCCCTCGTCGGTATTGGTAAGCACGACCATTGACAAGAGCCCAGCTACGCCACTGAATGGTCATTAATTTCACTTATGATTCCGTTATTAAATATTATCTACAAATTTTGTAGTACCAGGAATCGTTTCAGAAAGAAATAGGTTAACTAAGAGAATTAATATTAAAAATTAAGATACTAAGAAATATTCTCAGCGGCAGCAGGGCTATAAAGGGCTACTTGTCTCCTAACTCGGCCTATCAGTAGGGCCTACCTGTGAACTTTACATAAGAATCCCTACTTACCTAATCCAGCCGCATCTATGTTAGAAGCGCAAGTTACGTTTTCAGTTTTTATTGTCCTACTAGTTAATCATCCCTAAATGTGCCATTAAGAATGCCCAAATAGTCCACATCTACCTTCTCATGACTTTATATGAAGCATAGGCTCTGTCAGTGGTGGCTAGTAGTTAAACTCTATGTGTGTGCAATCCTAGGCGCAACCGAGGGTGAAGACAGAACTGGGCGTAGCCGGTCTCATGGGTAGAGCTAAATATCATTCCTACCTATCATGCTAGAAGATTAAATGCAATCAACAAGGGGAACAGATATGGAACTTTGTACCAGGAACATCTGCACACAACCTACCAGCCGCCACTGTGTGGAAGTGTGCCTGGCACACAGGCACACTACCTACCAGCCGCTTCTAGGCTCCGTAATATAATCTTCCCTGTCCTTCTCAACTACTGTCCAGCACGTGTGCGAAACCTTAATCACTTCGCAGCTATCCTTCCTTTGACTTTGCAAGACCGCTCTCTTCCCAAGAATAAGTTTGCTGTAACGAAATCTATCGGGTTACAATCTTAATATATCTTATTCATTTCAGGTGGGAGCCAATAGAGTTTTAGCATGATTTTATAGTGAGATTAGAATATCCTTCAAAGTTTTATCGTCATCTCCGAAGTATCATTTAATCTTCATGCTGCGTGCAAAGTCCATCAGTTCCCTTCGTAACTCCGACTTGTCTAATTCATATTATGTTGAAGATAGTCTTAATCCTTTTAAAGGTAATTGTACCTCTTCTTTTGTTAAAATCCTTCCAGGCATTTTTACCTCATACTTGGAATGAAGTAACCAACTAGTCTATGAATTCTAATTTGATTAATTTCTGAGCCATTTCTGTAACCTGATATGTCTATATACATGCTTGCGTTGTGATATGAGACTGTTCTGTCTGTTTGGGATTTCACTTCAGTAACAAAATCCCTGAGTCTCTCTACTTTTTTGATGAAGTGTGACAACTAACTGGGACTTCGCCTCTAGATACGATAAATTTTCTTTTAAAAGATATGAATAAAAGGGCAATAAATGACATGATTCAGCTAGGTCTATTTTCCCGTCTCTGGTAAAAACCTAGCTTCATTTTGCGAAGCTGGTCACTTAATATCAATAAATTAGGCAAACCGATGATATTACGGATATTATAGACGTATGTGTAAAACCAAAATGCTAAGATCTTATAAAATATTATTAGTTGCGAGGCAAAACAGCTTTCCAAATCACCTCTGACCACTCTATCGGTTTTGTATTGAATAGAAACTATCGGACAATTGTTATCTTTCATGTTAAGATCCAGTTTCAACCAAAATGGGCCACCTCTACTGAAAATACTTGATCTTACGTATCTTAGTTTTGTGTTATCCATATTTTTGGTATTTAAAATATTCGTCTCCCCCTCCGCCCCCCTAAAATGCTTACACGTGGGCATCTCTAAATAGAGATCTTTGCAGTGTTCCTGTGTGTCTTTACATGAACAAAGAACATCGCAAGGTGACTATTGTAAGTTGATGACCCTAGATAAATATTGCATTGCTTGTTTGAGAATAAAAGAATTTGAGACGAGTAGAGCCTACTCAACACAATTGCTTTAACAACAATGTGACCTTGCTTCAAATTCGCTCACAACTCACAGTTAGAGGTTGGGATGAAGGCATATAGCAAGAGATTTGCAGACACGGAAACACTAACATTTTAATAAAAGACATCTTTGAAAGCCAAAAAGGTAAGAATTCATAGAGCTAATTGCATTATTGGATTTGTGAGAAGCAGGACATACTGGTAGGAATTCGTGGTGTATTTCAGAGGTAGGAAGAATAAACCTACCGCTGGGCAACCGATTTTTGGGGCAATAAAATGAGTTTGAGGTTACTCTAGCTTTTGGGCATTTTATTATATAAGTTCAATCAATTATTCTGTAATCATATTACATTGATGGTCACCTGCTCAAAGGAAGACAAACAAGTAGCAACTTTTCTATTACGCAATTTTGTCTTCGTTTTGAAACTGTCGATTTACAGTTGACCTGTGTAATACCAGTTTGGAACAATGAAACAAAACACGTTTCTTTGCAGTGTTCGCGTACAAATCCCAGAAGTCTTGCACTATCAGTATTCAAGAGTATGATTAACGTTATCTATACAACCATTTCCCATGAGGAGTTTTAGTAATAGGATTTGATGGCCTATTTGTAAAATAGGAGCTTGCTCTCCTGTGGTATAAATCGCAAGTTTCGGATGAACAGAAGAATGACAGTGCATCATGGTTTTTAAATTATTGATACTGAAATTGATGATTTGTGTTACAGGAAACTCTTCTCTGGAAACGTAAAATCTGCTGGATAAGAGTGTTGTGCTGTAACTTTACCTGTAATGAAAAGCGTTTTACAATGATTTTACAGTCCGTCAGACGAGTTAGCAGCTGATATTAGGGGTGACAACCCCCTTACTTCCTCTGTTATTGATCTGCAGATTTCGGGGTTTGCGCCTGTCGAAACTACGACAGTAACTTGGTATTCTTCGAAGAAATCTTTGTCTTGCCAGAACGTTGATGATTGCGGTTTTCCATCTCTTTGTCTCACTAAATCATTTCTTAATTATACTTGGTAGTCTTGAAAATTGGGGGTGGAGGGAAGGAGAAACAATTTAATTGACCATTATAAAGTCTTAAAAAGTAAGAAGTGTATTACAGACACCCATGGCGGATTCTAAAACGGAGTTCGGAAGACGTACAAGAAACCCTTGATGGCATAAAAGTAGTGTAGGTGTTAACCGCTTTCAAAACAACAAAATTAAAGATTCCAGACAGTCAAAAATCTTTCTAATGTTTTCATGCAACAAGTATTATAACCGTACGACTTTTTAAAGCATTTTTTGCAACGAAAATTAAAAACGTATTTCCAAAACTTTTTAGGAGTAAGGCCACCTGGCTCCTGTAGGCCTATAGCTTTCCAATTTTCGGTCGTAAATTTTGCATCTTTCTCTTGACTTTAATTGGAGAAATTGCGATAAGAATGTATGAAATATAAAGTTTTCGAATTGGTTTCATATTAAAAGAAACGCAAACTACGAACCTATTCTCACCAGCACCCCTTCTATTCCCGTCAAATCAGGGGGTTGACCTCACATGAATCGCTACAAAATTCAATTGTTTAATTCAGAAAAGCTGGACCAATTTATAATTACAAACAAAGTCCCTTAAGCTGAAAGTGTATGGAAGGACTTTCACATGACAATGTTGTTGGCTGCCCATAGTTCTATGCCGCAGCCGACAGTCTTCAGATAGGGGATGCACGTTTTATTTTCTATTTTAACATTTATTACCCCAATAAAACGTGATTTTATGCTTTGATAATAAGGTTTTAAATACTTCGAGGCCTTTGACGTTGAATTTAAGCGTTTTTATTGCGAAGTTATTTGTAAAATATGTGCTTTTATTTGTATTATAAGGTAAGGTAGTTAAGTCAAAAAATGTTTACCGGATGCAAGTCTGATCGTAATGGAATACAAGTTGCCACGCTTTGTTTCATAAATTAAAGGCAGCAAGAGTAACCTTAAAAGCTGTTTTCAGCCTTAGAATAACTTTCTGTCCTACGTATCTGAGAAAAACAAGTATTCATGACAAATATCGTAGCCAATAGTGAAGATGAGAAGACGACTTGAAACAGAATATGTTTATTATGTCTCAAGATATGCATTCTTTTTAAACAATAACATGTGGTTATACCTGTTTTAAATGCATTTTAACCTTATTCATTTATTTAGGTACCGTTCTCTATGTTTTTTAGATAAAAATTTGTTTAAAATCTGGGAGTGAAAATATGACGTCATCAAATGATAATTACCCCATTATTAGTGCTAATTAGCTTGTAGGTAGCATTAGTGATTTCGAACAGTATTAAAAACATAATTTTAGATCATTCTATATAAAATTTGTAAATTTCACCATACTTTTCACCGTATATGGACAATGTTTTTATCAGGGTCACCTGACCATACCACAGGCCGTGACGGCCAAATTTTTCTTTCCAATAGTTTTCCAGATAAAAGTTAGGAAGAGTCAGAAATTTCAGCAACTTAGAAAAAACATTCAACAGTTATTAAACAATATTCACAGCCGCGTGCCTGTTAGCTAGCCGTCCCTCCCTCCCCCGTGCTAGGTAGGGTTAAATAACTTGGCTATCAAATACCCATGCACTACAATGTATATTAATGTGTATGTTGCTTTGGATATATCTCTTTGCTGCTAAATATGGCACCTGCGCTCTGCATATATCAATTCAAAAATGGTGCCTGCAAAATACAAATCCTTGCCTTATATTTCGAATCGAACCAAGAAGACTCATTACTTAGGGAAAGCCTCCAATTCATATCACAATTTTACTTGGAGTGCGTGACTTGTCTGATTGTTTCTCGATTGACCCTTGATTCCAATAAGGAAGTTAGTCAAGCGTCAGAATAATTGCCATGTTATACCGAAATGACTGTTCTGCACGAAAGTGCATTATTGATAGAATACAAACCGGCTCGGTGTACTTTAAAAGGTAAAGTAAGGTGAGTATTGGCATAAAAAATGTCGATAGCAGGCTGAGAGATTCAGCAATGCATTAGGATATACATGGGTCATGTTTTCCTCTCTTGTAAGGTGTAAGGTAAGGCCAGCCCTTGACACATCTAAACGTGTGATATTTCGTTATAACACCAGGAAACTGTAATAGTAAAAGAGCATATTTTTCTCATTTACTGCCATGTAAAGTTTGTGTTAGCAGTAAAACGGTGAACAAGCTTTGTTTTCAGATCAACTGGATGCCGACAAACTAGTAGTTTTACATCCTTAGCGGGGAGCTGTACAACTTTGATATTTGAGAACCCTGTTCCTATAATACATTAATGTCATACTTGTTTAATGAATCAATTAAAAACGCAGACCAAAGGATGATGATGTATTTGAATACAAAGACCCAGTTACAGGAGAACTATTGATGATTTTGGCCAAAGTAGCTGCATCATGGTCTATTTAATTGATGCAACTGGGACGGTGGGCGGACATTAACCCCCGGACAATATCCACCCGGGCATTAAGCCCTAAGAAAATATCCCCCCGGATATTAACCCCCCGGACAATACCCCCCTAGACATTAACCACCCGTGTCAATAACCCCCCGGTTATTAACCCCCGGTATCTTTTCAATATTCATTCTCAATACACTCTCAGAGATTTCGAGTAGGAAAAACAAACTTGTAAGAAATGAGGGTTACACGTCTATGTATAACTCTATAATTGTGTTGTCTTTTCAGTGGAACTTACTGTTTTGAAAAAATCACTAGAGAAATAGAAGATATGTCAACATCAAGGATTGAGCCCATGCTTTCTATTTCTCTAGTGTTCTTCTCAAAACTAACATTTCATACCCTCTCTTCTCAATGAAACTTACTGTATTGATTTTGATGAATATTTAGGAGACAAAATATGTTGTCAAGAGTGTTATTTCATAAGTGATTACGATAAGCCATCTTTGACATAGAATTTTACTAAACACCATTAAATTAAATGTATGAATTTGAGAGATTGTGTTGAAGTTAGTCAGAAAAAAAGTGTGTGACCATCCTGACGAAATAGTTTCTCATTAAGTATTATCAAGGTTACTTCAGTGTTCTGCAGAACCAGCTGGCCTTGTCTTTCTCTATCAGGAGGAGATTTTTGAAGTATATATACAAATTCCATGAATACATTTTGTTTGTGTTACTTAAGACTTGCAAGGAGTTCTCTGCCAGGAATATCATCCTGATGTAAATTTTTACTCCGTAGCTCCTGACCTATTACCATCAACTATGTCTTCTAAACGGACTCCCAAAACGTCAACTCCTCTTCGCTATCCCAAAAATAACATACTCAATATTGTTTTAACTCCTTTATGCCTTTCCAGATAGTTCTTGTTAGTGGATTACTAGGAACATCTGATTGTCTAGGTGATTTTCAATTTTCATATGCCTGTGTTCCCTCTCCACTTTGGTCGCAACTTCTTCCCTGATTGTCCTTCATGTTTTCGTATCTCTTCTTTCTTACAATCATTTTTTCATTTAATGGTTGGCTAAGGAAGTCCTGGCACAAGTCTTACCATAATTATATTTGGAGCCTTTGTGCAGATTTTGATGATCTGATTTTCATAAACTTTCATTGGAAACATACATATTTTCTTTCATTCTTTTATGGTTTGCAATTTTGAAAAACAGCAGATTTCACAATTCTGCCATATTTAAATTTCTCTCTCAGTGATCTTTCTATCCTCCACTATTGGCTGTTTCTTCCACTTAATACTGGCGATTTTCTTTTGCTCCCTGCAGTGTTGCATCATCTCTAACTTGGGTTGCTCTTGTTTCTGATGTGAATGTCTCACCCTTTTCCTCTCATATTTATATTATTTGCTCTGAACTTTACAGTTCTCAACTGTGCATATCTCCTGTCAAGGACTTAAATACCAGAAAATGTGATAAACACAGTTCTTGCTACTTCAAACATTAAACATTTGAGTGTCATTGCTTCAAGACTATTGACTGACAGTTCTTGAGGACAGGGTTTCTGACTGCAGTGTTAATGCCTCAAATATGTCATATAGTGCAGTATATATCTCATTTTGTAGTCATTTTGGCTGAAGCATTACAGATATTTGCTAGAGCTATAAGTAAAGATCTGTAAAACTGATAAGACTAATATATATAGGAGAGAAATTGGTTGGCGCATTGACAAATATATATGTACTACAGTGAACTGAAGATAGATTATAGAGAACATTTTATGGTGAAATCAAGTAGTGAAAAGTGTTTTTTGGCAGTAGAGAGAACTTGTTGATTCTGGTTGTTAGTAAGGAGTGCTAACTATTTGCTTGTTTACTTGCTTTCACACGTAAGCACTGAGGATCCATCCATTCACCAGTGAGCCTCTCAGTGAGCCTATTAATTAACCAGTGACTTTGCAAATTAACCAACCAATCAATTATCTAGTATATCATTTAATCATTTGATTGGTCTAGCTTTTGTTCATCAATTTAATAGATACACTAACTTCTTATCTGATCTCCTACTCATCTTTTGACATGTTCTCTTACTACCCACACATTCCATGTATCAGTCACTTAATCAACTTGCAACTTACCCACCATTTCACCAGTTTATAAAAGTACCTTCTGTTTTAATGCAGTCAGTCAACACTTATTTACCTATTTGATAAAAATATTGCAATACAGTGGCAGAATTTTAGGTCTAATGGTAGAGAGACTATACTGAATGATTTCTAATGTTCTTTAAAGTCTACATTAATTACAGAGGCCTTCTTTTTATTTCAGAAAATATTGAAAGGATCAAAGGTCTTAGAAACATGAATGTTTCTCTACTTTGGTTTTAATTCTTTGTAATGTGATATGCAAATACTTGTACCTTCCATTTCCCCATTTAGGGCTTCCCTACCCAACCAAATATAGAATTTCCATCCACATCCCAACCCATATTCCAACCATTCGCATCAGCACAGCAAAAGTATTCAGCTGTTCAATTAACCAAACGAGACAGAATTTACTCAATGAGATGAGGGTTGAATCTGCATTCAGCATGTCAAGGGGTGCCCAGTTTATGCTGCTTGATTAGGTAGTTCCTCATTTTCTGTGCCTCAGGGTCATTAAGAAAAATTTTGTGCACCTGTCAAGATATGGTAAACTAAGTAGTAAAGTCTTCGAAATCAAGGTTTCAGAGAGGTCGTTTCACTGGCACTTTCCGCTAGAAACTAATGGGTTCATTTTTTCAGGACGGCTGCGTTTTCTCAGGGGCAAAAAAAAGCTGTTACCCTTTGCACATGCTACAACTCTTTCTCATAACTCTGTCACTTTATTGAAAGTAATCTGCAAAAATAGTTTGTTTTTTCTCTCCTTACATGCAGGTTAGAAAACAAAGTATTGCACCCATTCTCGATATATGAAACAAAGTGTAAACAAGCAAGATTAGATTTACGCAAACACACTGCTGCACACACGAAGGAGTTGCAAGAGCATAAAGCTCTAGAGCGAGTACGTGCAAGGGCGACGGATGGCAGTTATCAAGTGAAGAACGCAGAGACCAAATTTCAAAATGCAGCAGATGAGGCAAATATGTCCACCCAAATACTGACTGATCAGGTAAGCAAATTTGAACGCCAAAAAATACAAGACATCAAGAAAGTTTTCGGTGATTTCATGCTCAGTGAAATGATGTTTTATGCTAAAGCGATCGAAGTTTACACAAGAGGCTATCAAGAATTGATGAACATTGATGAAGAAGAGGGTATCGCAGCACTTCAAAGTTCTTTAAAATGGGAACCTCATAATTTTCAACCGGAACTACGAAATGACCCTTCTCATGGTTCCGCCCCTACTTTGATGCAGTCTGGAAGTAGTCAGGGTTATTACGGACGGGGTCAAATGTTTAACGAAACTATGTAACAGGCTTCTAGTGTGGCTAGGTGAAACGGTAGTTCGCAAATCTTGTAAACGATGTCGATCGTATAAATGGGTAAAGTAGGCATCATTGAAGAGCCCTTGGTTATTCAGGATGCCCTCGCTGGCGTAGCTTCTCCTTGTATCATTGGAAGATAAAAGCGCTGTAGTGATATTTATTAGTTATTTTGCAAACAGAAAGGTGATTAGGTGCCGATAGAGGTAGACAATGCAATAACTGCTCGTGTAGACATCTCAAGTCACGAAAATTTAAAGGTTATACCACAACATACACTTGATACTATATGAACGACTCATGTAACAGCGATTGGGCAGTCGCAAGACGAGCGGGTTAACCGGACCCTTTTAATACTAAAGGAAATAGACGGATTCAAATGTAATAGAAGAACGACTGAAATCGAAATAATTTAGCAGCACTTCGTTTCTTCTTTATCAAGCTCATGGTAAAAGACTTGAAAAATATTCGAACACTTTTCGACTCAGTCATTGGCATAGATGGGAGCTCGCAAAAAGACAGGGACTCAAGACATGGTAAACTCTACCATCTAAGTTATGAAAGATTTGGTTGCCACTAGTTGTGTTATGTAGCAGGCTTCGATGCTACAATTAACAAATTTACCTTTGTATATACCCAAGCCTTAATAGCTGTAAATCTAATAATCCATGGCGTTTAGGTTTTTAAGAAGATACTGGAGAACTATAAAATATATGGGTGTACAGCTAGATAGAGGGTTTTATCGATTCTTGACATTCAGTTTTAAATGTTTCTAGTCATATCCAAATGTACTCTGCTCTTATTTATTCAAGATGAATTAAATATGCCTTAGTTGTGCTTATTTAACAATAACCACAATGTTAACCGACGCTGCATCAAACTGAAAGTCCGAAAGCAGAACCTACTGAAATGTTGGTGTAGCTAGGAAAAAAATTGTGTATCAATGAAATCGACGACATCGCCAGCTACAAAAGTTGGACTATTTTTGTAGAGTTACGAAATTTTAACCTAACCGGATTGTACTTCAAGTATTTACCATCAATTAAACTGCGTTCGCAATACAAACTTATTGACATTTGACATCTATACGTGCTTCACTTGAGCATCGTTGATGTCCAGTGCATCTATCTTGACTATTTACAAAGGTAGACGTATGATGTTATTGGTGTCTGTGTGCGCATACTCAATATCGATGCAAAAATTTGGGAGTTGCAAATCAACAACTGAATACCGGCTCATGGTCTTGTTAAAACACCATCCCTTAGTCAAAACACAAAGAAAATGTCTCAAGTAGGTACCATATTGCTTCTTTTACGCAAATTTAGTTAGTATTTTGTTGTCTGGAGGAACATGAGGGTCGTTTTAGTGAAAAGCCTCAAAAGATATGTTGATCATTTTTTGAAAATATAGCATACGACTTGTGAGTTTTAGCAAATGGGAACGTAGTCTTCAAGCGTAAACGGGACTAAACAGGAAACCCTGGTTAGCCCATAACGACCTTGGCAACATGGTGGCAACGACATTTTTAATACATTGTTTTCTTAATACCGCTGCAAAAATGTATACATTATAGGAAATATCAGGCGAGATGCGTTTCAAATTTTTGATAGATTATATTACCTTTCAAGTTTTATTGGTACAGGGGATACTTTTATCGGTAATACCTCTAAACCCGTAGGAATATTGTAGGCATCTTGTAGAAAATACTGCGCGGGGAATGCCGTTGCCACCCCGTAACCAAGGCCGTTCTAGCTTGTGGTTTAGTATCGTAATTTATCTTATCAATGGACCTATTCTTGAATCGTAAACGAAGCACTTTCATACAACAACTATAAGTATAGCGGCATAGACAAGTTCGAATGTTTAGATTGTGTAGAAGATGTGTACGCCGTGGTGCTTAATAAACGGGGCCCCGGTTTATATAACATATAATTGTTTTTCAACCTCCTTCTATTAGAACGATTATTTTGTAGTATCTATACTTTATTGAGATTATAGAGAACTCATCCCAAAAACAGAATAAATTTGTATGATATTACCCTTCAATTACATGCCGAAAATGTAGACCCTTAATACTGTAATGGTACAAAGTGGTTAATAGGGTTCCCAAAGTAAAACTGAGATAACAACTCCAAAGTTCCAAAAAAGCCAAACGGCATTCCACTATCTATTCGTACAACATGACAGCAGAACAACGTCCACTACATCTCCTCTCTGCCTAAATATCATTTCACAATCGTTTATATACAGTAGACTACTTACAATACTTAGAAATTAACCAATCAAATGAAAATAAACACATGAAACAAAGGATGACGCGTAAGGATAATTATAGATAATAGTAGAAGCACAACAGAAATACGTGAAATAATGACGTACAGAAGGTACAGAACACATGACTAGCACATACAAAAGGAACGATTGGATGAATACCGAGAACAAAAGTAAACAATAATACAATAAGTAAAAATACAGGGAACTAAGTTAGTAAAACTGCTGAGGAGAATTACCATTACAATGGTAAACAGGATTACAATAAGTTTTGCGATCCTTTTGCCTCACTATGTCGGACCTCCGGTAAGATATATGTTATCATGAGTCTTGCTTTTATGTGGACTGACTCCAGAACGGCCAAATGAAATGCAGACCTGGCCTTTCCTGTGATACGGAAGCAATTGTCCGTGTACACTTTGGCACAGTCTGGGTTCTCCAGCAAGTGCTGCCCTATGGCACACAATGTTTTCGCTATTTCGTGCAATATCCTTGTTTTGTACCACAAACAAACTACTTACAAATATACTAAAGTTCTGAGCATACCCTAATATTAAACTCTAAATTACTTACCCCATTCAGGATCCACCCATGATTTCGTTGTTTCAATAGTTCTTGGATACCTGGCACTATTACTTGGTCGATGTGGTCGTACTTCAGACCGGTAGTCTTCG
The DNA here is from genome assembly GCA_010016025.2 of Alatinidae sp. Z8VKAUB7J3. NCBI lineage: Eukaryota > Metazoa > Cnidaria > Cubozoa > Carybdeida > Alatinidae > Alatinidae sp. Z8VKAUB7J3. The sequence continues at coordinate 149,935,362 of JAAAKM020006971.1, read as the reverse complement.
AATTTTGTGAGTACAGAATGGACATTCATAGCTCGTAAAGCTTCTAAGTATTGTTGCCTCAGGCGAGATGCTCTGTTATCCTTATTCGCAAAGCCCAATGCTAAATTGCGATAAAGTAACGGTCAAGGAAGTTAGGAAAATGACACGTCAGGTTTAAATTATGTTACAGAGAAAAACGTAGTACAAAAATAGAGACTGGAGAAGTTTAATGCTGAATGTACTTGGGGCATCGTAAGTCTCGATCAAATGTTCCGGTTGAATACTTCACAGACACATCTCCGATCCTTGATTAATTTTACCCCTAATCTCCTACTACTGTACACTATTTTAGCTTTAACAACTTCCTTGTATCCTTAGAATGTAACTTCTATGTGTTTATTGCGAACTGCGACAAATCTGGAAAATCTGTTCAATTGGATACTGTTTAAAGTTGATTTATGGCACCAAAACCGCAGCATGCAACTGATAAGATTTTTCGACAAACACTGATCACATCAGATCACCTGGATTATAGGCAGAAAACTTAAAGATAAATTTATACGACAGGAAAGGACTGTAATACACTACTGAAAACAAAAAGTGTTCAGTCGACCCGTTTAAAACTCAAACAGAAGTTTGTTGACAGGGGTCTGGATTCTTTCTGGAATAAATTTTTAAATATAAACAGGGTGAGAAATGACAACAATCTAGATGTGAAGATCGAAAGTGACAGAATATAAAGTCACTCTGTTCCCAATTCGCATCTAACCCTCTTCATCACAATAAGAAAACACCGATTATGGAAAAATCCTTCGGTTTAGCATTGCCAAAAGTGCTCGTAACCAGGAGCATCTTAGTTCAGACTCAGATAGAAAGAGCTCCGAATTTAACCTGCAAATACCGCTCACAGTCGCAACAATTTTGTGCTGTGTAGATTTCACTGCAATTCGGTTCATGCCCGCTGTCAAGCCTGGAGATAACTTGAAAATTAATTTCAGGTGGAAATTATTACAAAATCTGCACCTGTTTGCAACCTATCTAGAATAACTAATGTTTTACGTTTTTAGATAAGAAAGAAGGTTATTTAGCCTTGAGGTTGAGATCTACTCAAATAAAGTAACTTGTCAAGAATCCTCGAAGGCTGAAATTCGTTTTCGCAAAATATTATGTATTAGTTATGTGTCCCTTTAGAGCTACGAATTACCCATAATACCCAATATCACATGTATGTGAATAAAAATTGACTTTTGAAGACTTCATATATGTGCCTTACGGACATTCCAATATTAAAAATACCAAGAAGTACACAACACTACACAAAATGACTTTTGTAGATAATATTGATCTAAATTATGGACTTGCTACGTATAAGTGCAAAAACACTATTTAATACAAGCATGGAAATAGTGATGTTGTTTCCTTTGCTTATAAATTACACATTCCGAAGCGCAGTTTTAAGCGACATCTTACAAATAAAAACAACATAGCAGCAACTGAAAGCGTAAAGATGATGAATATCATCAGTTCCTCAAGGCTGAAGACGTAAGCCCTGGCTATAACCTTCGAGTTTTCACTCCACAAAAGTCAAACGAAAACTATGGAGTCGTTTAAGTTAGACAGGTTTTTTAGTGTACTGCGATGCCAAACCTTGGAGAGTGTTCAAACTTATTTAGTGGGAAATCCCGCCATTTGGCCGGCTTGTTGGATCACTCGACTGTTATAGAGAGTACGCACGCGCACTAAAATATTTC
>JAAAKM020006971.1:149897294-149924987 GCA_010016025.2 Alatinidae sp. Z8VKAUB7J3 | reverse complement strand
CTTTGTTATCAAGGAAACGTTGGTGGATTTCACTTTATGACTATTAAATAGTGCGTCGTGATTTGAAACTCACTGATTGACGAAGTTCCCTTTGAACACAGATTTCGCAAGGGCACAAATTGCGCGCTACGCTGGGCTCCTTTCACTTGCTCGTGAATGGGCTGGTAAATAAGCGCCAGCTTGTCAAGCACTTGAGATTTTGTCTCGGTAGACATGTTCAGGTAATTTTACCCTTCGGATCTTGATTTGGCTTCACACCGTGGGCTATCTGTCGTGGGGGGGCGTTACTGGCTATATGACTTTTCTAACGTGCGTTTTTGGCAACCGGGGTAAAGCCGCATTAAACAACGACGTGGCGTGGAATTGTGGCCTACTGCAGTACAGATGATCACGAGAGAACTTATAAAGTCCGGCTACGTTGCACTGAGACGACGGCTTAGCACTGCTAAAATTGTACTATTAATTTTTTAATAATTATCATATTGAGTTATGGCAGGGAATCGGGCAGTCATTAAGAAAGATTCCATAGTGAGTTTCAGATCCTTATTCAGTAGTTGTCGTTTTCGATTATTACTAGTCATGCCATAACTTTTGTCATTTGAATGATGCCCATTTGGTGGTCATTGATGTTCTTTGGAAACATAGTCGTCGGAATTAGAATGTTTGACGTGGCTACGTCATCAGTTGGAAGGGAGGCAAAATCAAGCTTTCTGGGCGCACTTTTAAGATAAGCATTGCCGAGTGGCGTACTAGAACATATGTGCATTTTCTATCCTAGGTAGAGTCTTCATAAAATTTTAATCGTGAGTACAATTTCCCATCCTTGTCTTTTTATTGCTACAGCCTTCACAAATAGAATGATAGTAGTAGTAGTAGTAGTAGTAGTAGTAGTAGTAGTAGTAGTAGTAGTAGTAGTAGTAGTAGTAGTAGTAGTATGATATTTAAGGTATGAACGCAACGGTGTAGACCTTCAAGTCCAATATGATATTTAAGGTATGAACGATACGGCGTAGACGTTTACTGAATATTCGAAGGACTCGTGTATCAATACTATTGTTAGTTACTATTAGCTAAGGGTTCGTAAGCGCTGGAATATTTATCTAGTGTTAAATAAGGTGATTTAGATAAGTCCGTCATTCTGTTATAGTGTCTTATAGATCGAGATATTCTCCATGTGGAATATGGTTGCATTTGTCATTTCTTTTCGAGTTCAACTTGAACGCATATACTGCTCACGACTGTTTATTGAGGGGAATATCTAAGTGTCATTGAGCATGTCTTCGTTTTCATTCCGTGCAGGAGGCAATATTCCGTCCTGGTATTGCGGGGTCACAACTGATGCATCAGTCTGTGGTTGGTGTTTCGGCACATGGATTAATTGAAGAACAGGGGAGACTGCTTCTTACCGAGAATGAACTTGAATCTCTTAAATACTATGTGCGACAATATTCTCAGGAAAATATCGACGTACATGGATTGGTTCTTGCATTACTACACATTTTAAACACAACACCAAAGGTGAGAATTTTATGCAAAATGTGTTCATACTTGTCGCAAGAAATATTGGCAACGGCATTCAACATTGATTTAATTCCATGCAAGAGTGAGGGGACCAGCCCTTATAGATATTTGTAACATATTTCACTATGTATACGTTCCTCCGTAGCTTTCTGGCTTATGTCATTCACCATCTATCTAAACAGAGCGTCAAAACTTTTGTCATTATCAGTAACACCTTCTACTAGATGTTTTCGTAGTAAAAAGGAATTTCAGTTGAACCACCATATTTAGCTCGTTTTCTGTTGATTTTTTTATAGTACTGAAGGAAATACAGAAGACGCCTATATGATATACCTCTTTTACATACTTTGAGCTGCCACCCGTATTGTTTCTCTTCCTTTTAGATGTCACTGCTTTCAGATATACGCTCGGCGATACAACCTAGAGACATTGATGCATTCGATGAAATGGTTTTAAAGAAGGAGCTTGCTGCGCAAAAGGTAGCTTATGTTTTCAGGCCAAGCCCAATTTTTAATTTCACGTTACCAAATTTGCCTGTTATCTGTGGTCGATGCCACGTGACTGATGTCTAGTGTTGTACACGATAAGTTGATGTCATGAGATTTTCTTGTTAATAGCATACATACAGCTAAGACTAAGACTGCTTAAGACTATAGGTTTATTTCAGATTGTACCAATGAAGTTCAGTTATACGCAAAAGCCAACGATGTCATTGCAAGACAGAGCTCCTTTTAAACCAAAGCATCTCTCGTGTGTTTTTTCTAGCCCATCAACGTAGGAAAACCACATACTACAATTATTCTCTGTTAAAGCAATTGGGTTTCTTAAGAATTTCTGCTAAAAATTAAGAATAGCCAGCAAAACTGTACAATATCTCTTGTGATTGGTTTACCTTGAAATCATTCCAATCCTGACTTTCTTATTGATAGATTCGTTTTGTTTTTAGCAGTAGAAACTTTCAATATTGGAAAGTACTTTCGTATGATTCCCGATATTGGATCTGTTTTCTTCCCGTTCTGTCAACATTTCTTTATTCGAGATCTTTTTCTCTTTATTGTGAGAAGTTAAAAAGCAGGACCACTGCTTATCAGGATTGGCAGCACACGTGCTAAGGCTTGTTTATCCTGATATCAAACAAAGTGTCTCAACCCCCTGTCTGATTTTCATGTCTTACTTTCCATGTCTTGCTTTTCATGCCGTGTGTTCTTTTGCTAGACCAGTTGTCAGACAATATGATGCATCGAGTTCAGAGTAGTGTCTACATCATATATCATACATCTTCGTCGATGAAATTGTCTTACGTTACATTTTTTTGGTAATTGTTCTTAAATAATTTAGTAAAGTTTCATTCTGAGAGTTTCGTGCTCTCCAATTTCTATTCGTCGTGTTGGACTTACAAATGGCTGTTAAAAATACATAAGATTTCCTGCTCTATGTTACTGTATGCCACGGTAGGATTCTTTTATTTTCTGTTGCGTGCAGGAGGCCTCCTTTCCAAGACCATCTTGAGAGTAGATAGACGACTGCTATGCGCATGACCAATTACTTAGTTTGAATGCGCGACCATACTAGAATCGCCTGTTAAACCAGAATGGCCTTTATTGCGCGATGACAGAGAAAAGTTCAGTACAGAATTTCCGACACGCTGCTCAAAACATTTCTTATTTATCACTTATGTAGGTATTATCTCCGCAAATAACCTGTCTAGCCACTCCATCTGCAAAAATTCACCACCGAATCATGGGTGATGATCCCCGGGGTCATTGTTACTACATATTCTAGGCCCTTGTAGACTAACAGGTATTCCTGGTTTGGTTGCATATTTTATGTCGTTATCGGTTAGTTCCCGTGTTCCCTGACTTTAAATTCCCGTACACACAGTTCAATACTACAGTCAAAGGACAGAGAGGTAAGGAAAGACTGAACTGTGTCGTCTTTCCAGTGTTACTAATGCAATACGGATTGTATAAACGTTTCTAGAAATCGTTCGTTTCATTTTTTACATAGTGCAGAAGTTGTACTCACGAGAAGTACGAAGGAGATTTCAATACGCTACTAAACCTCCTGCTAGAACGGTCTTAGTAACGCGTTAGTTACGCGGTGGCAACGAGGTCCTCCGCAAAGTTGTTTAAGTTGTTTCTTCTACGAGACGCTTATAAATATTCCTACAGAATTACAGTTTTCACGGAAAGATCGTTGCGGGCTAAAGAACGTTTCCGGTTTTGTCGTGTATGGCAGCAAAGACATTAGACATTACTGGGCACTCGGTACATAATATATCAGGCAACCACACTAATTGTATATTTCTTGCACATGGATGGTTGGTAGGTCGGTGACTCTGCCCCTGCATGCTAGGTGATATTGTTGCTGGTGGACCACGCAGAAAGTGTAGTGCAACGCAACAAGAGAAGTATTTGTCGGATGACCGACGAAAAAGTGTGAAAAATCATGTTAAAACTGCTGTACATGATAATGGAATGAAGTGAATCAACTACTCCGTAGTTTAAGAATGTCCAAATCATAAAGCTTGGTCACATAATGGAACAGCATTGTAAGACATTAGAAGAAACTTGTCCAAGTAAATTCATTCCTAGCATCCTCGTTGGCTCCATTAATATACGTTCCAAAAATTTACTCATATGTTTTAGAGGATTTGCTTTAAACAGTGCCTGGCGCAAAGCTTTAGCAATGTATTTTCATTGCCACTTCAATAAAGTTATCTTAAACATACATGTTATCCCAGTAACGCAAGGTTTAATTTTTTAAAGGCCAGAATATCAAGTATAACTGTCTTTTGTTTCAGCACATATTCATGTTTACGAATATTAGAGATAATTATAGAAATGCTTCATGCGCCTTATTGTTTCAGCATCGACAACGAACTTCCCCTACTCCACCCAGTGACGCCAATGAGGCATCTGTTGAATTTGATAGTCCGAGGCATGACAGAAAAGAGGTTTGTATTCACTTAATTAACTTAAATCATATTGGTGATCGATAGCAGTGTTACGTGTCCAGACCACGTTTCAGTAGTGATATTTTAGCCTGAACTTGCTGCCTCTTATCATACTTAATAGAGAAAACTTTAACAATATTATATCTAAAGCTAAATCACCGGGAAACTCAGCCACTTCAAACTTTAAAGATTGTACTTTATTCCAATTAGATGATGGGAGCATTTGTCCTAAATGTCCAAAATCGTTGGCTTATATTTAGAGGCCAATAATTACGGGTGACACATTCTCTACGAAGATAGACATTCATTTGCCGTAGGGATGGTGAAATATGGGCCAAAATATTTTTATACCACTTCAATAAAAGTTTCTATAAATTTATTGAGAACTTAAATTCTGATGCATCCTTAGCTTGAGTCTATATTTGAGTCTCGTATATGTAGCTTAAGTATAACTGTTATTCTAAATTTGAAACAGGTAATAGAGAAATATATCCCCATCAGGATAGGATTTTATTGTTTAGTGGATAGATAAATATGAATCCTTGTATGGCATTAGTTGTTGCTTTTCCTTGGTCGGCGCCCAACTAAAACTAGAAAAAGTACCACTTTCGTCATAACCAGAAGTGTGTTGTACCCTCATATATATCGTAAGTCGTATCCTCCTGTACAAAGATAAACTGTAGAGGGTTTGCATTGAGGCTCATTTTGAGTCTCGTTTTCATTTCTTGCTGTTCCTCCAACCGGTTTATTAATGTGTTCGAAGCTTTGATACACAGAGCTTTTGGGTAGAAGTAACGGTTTGCTATCTGTGAAGTTGCTTGCTCAATGTATCCTGATAAAGTTAATCATATTGACCTTTTGTATTTCTCTTGTGTTGTTAATATCGATCATATAAAATTGTATCTTCTCGATTATACTTTGCGTTTTTCTATTGGCTGTCCAGATGGCAGTCCTCTCTGATTCAACTCATTATGCTGAGAGAGAGTAGCTTCCAAATAGCATAATGCGATGGCCACCGGTGGATGATTGTGTGCTAATGTGGCGATTAGAGAAACAGTATGTTCAAATCGGGTTTTTATTAGCTATGTTGCTAGAGCGCATGCGGCGACTTTGTGGTTTACGGGTTCGAGTCCCGGTAGTGATATATTTTTTGTTCTCTCTAGTATGCTATCACAACTGATCATCTTAAAATTGACTGTCAACATTCTTTTTGTTTAGTAACAATTTTTTTGCAATGACATAACGTTACTTCCCCCTAAAATTTATTCATGGTCAATTTTATTAGATGTAATATTTTTATAGTTTTATAGTAAATAACGAAAGCGCGTATTTGAATATTTTCATCTATAGAGGCATTTGCGCCTCTGCGTGAAATATGCATAGTATCTGTATAGAGTACTAAATTGATGATGTCACAAAAGACTTTTTGCGAGGAATCGCAATCGTAACTACATCACAGTCTAAACCATGCCAGAAAATGCGCGTATACGAAGTATCGCGTTCGTATCTCATATCCAGTGTGAGAAACGGCTGTTTTAATTTGCAAAAGTCGTTAAGAAAACCTTGTTAATTTTGCTCAGTTCACGAAAGTATGAACTGAGCTCATTTAACTAGGTTTTGATAGGCGTGGCTTAAAGTTTGAAAGGGCGTATCTCAACGATTGCTTAAGGTATCGTTCCCACATTTAGACACGTTAGCTAGGTCAACACAAAAAATGCAATGAGTCCAAAATATTATCAAATTCCTGATATTCATTAAATCGTGACATCACACTTTAGTACTCTATATATTATCTTCTCTTCTATTGCATTATTCATTCGAGTGTTAAGTTCTAAGACCTTATCTCCCATTCTTTCCAGCCGGTTGAAGAAGATATCATTATTTGTAAACAAAAGGAGGACGTATCGTTTGAGCCGGAGATAACAATAATGACTGCCCTTATGGAGCAGCCTCCATTTCCTGTTATGAACGACACAGTCATGCAGGTATTATTCAGTTGATGATTTGTGGTACGAATTGGTGATAACTACGTACTCGTGTTTGTCATTTTATTCCAACAAGTTTCCCTTTTTTCCCATTTTCCCATTTTCATAGCTGTGTTACCCCTACGGGTGTTCGTATGCTGAACTACAAAGACACTTACTAGAAGAAATAAAGAGCTCCGATTCCAATGATGGTTTCTTTGCCTTGCGGTTTCTCATCGCAGAGAAACCATCACTGTTTATCGTATCCTGTCCCAAAACAAAAGCATGTTCTCATCGCAAAGAAACCATCACTGTTTATGGGTCCCGACTCAGCTGGGGCAATGTTGCCGCTAGTACCTTCTAACGGCTGATCCTGTGTCTTATTACATATACTCGCATGATGTCTACCACCACAAAACTTACAACTAGCTCTAGACCTACAATCAGACGCCCTATGGCCCTTACATAAGCAAATAAAACAACGACCGAATTTTTTAATAATACTCTTACGATCTGCCAGTTGTTTGTGCTGATGGCAGTCTTCTTCTTTGTGTGGCTTCAAACAGAACGTGCATCTCCTCTCCGTTTTTGTTGTTAACGTACTTCTGGTACTCTCTTCTTTTCTCCTGCTGTCTGTGTACTGTGGCTTTAGCAACAACAGTGGAACGTGCGATTCTCTAACTTCTAGCTCATCGTGTAACGCTTTTAGCATGTCTTCTATATTCCAATCCAAATGGTGAGGATCTCTTCGCACCATATTATGTCGAATGCTTTCCGGTAGCCTCTCTATCAGTACGGGTACGACAATTTACGAGTAACTGTCCTTGTTTACTCCAAGCGCCTCTAATCCTTGGTAATGTGTCTCGACACAATCATGGAATGCACGGAGGCGAGTGACGTTTCTCTCATTGTACACGGGTGATATCTTCATGATTTCGTTCATATGTGCTCTTTTGAGCACAGCTGGTTTTGCATACCGTCCTTTTAATAAATCGAGGGCTGCCTTGTAGTTCGCAGCAGTAAGTGCAAATCCCCGCAATGACCTGTCGTGCCGGTCCTTCCACTAAACTTCTTAGGTACGAGATCAAAGGAAGTGCAAAAACGTGGCCTGTGGACAGAAGAACTTCCTGTAGAGCGGGCACGTGGAGTTTATTGGAAGGTTGAGTCAGATACATTAGGATGTAAGATCCTTAAAAAGCCACGCCCAGCTACATGGAGAGGAATTCTCTCTGTAGTAAGTTCTGTATATGACCCCCTGGGATGTAGCACCATTCAATCTTCCTGCGAAGTGCCTATTACAAAGAGTTATGTCATTACAATATAGATTTCGATTAGGATTTATAAGAAAAGCATATTGTGAAATGGGGTCAATGGTTAGAGGATCTTCCAAAACAGGAGTGCCTTACAATTAGAAGGTGCTATAAACCAAATGACTTTGGCAAGGCGAGAATATACCAAGTGCTTTACTTCTCAAATGCTAGCCAGACTGGCTATGGCACTGTATCATAACCTCTAGCTGAAAACACAATTGGCAAAATCAACTGTTCGCTGGTACTAGGAAAAGCAAGGGCAGCACCTCTTAAAAAAGTTAACATTCTGAGGCTTGAGCTTACTGGTGCCACTATAGCTGTTAAGATGGGTAGAATGATACTTGAAGAACTGGACTTATCAATAGAATCAGTACACTGTTGGACTGATAGCATGTGTGTTCTGCGTTAAATTAAAATGAGTCATCAAGATTTTCACTCCTTTGTGGCTAATCACTTACGAGTAATCCATGAAGGCTCTGAGGGGCAGCAGTGGCATTACGTAAATACAAAGGACAATCCGGCAGATGATGCATCCAGAGGAATGTCAGAAGATGCATTCCTGCTATCAAGGAGATGGATACATGGTCCAGAGCTCCTAAGCAAGTGTCAATCTGAGTGGCCACAGCAGGAAACAAAAAGCAGATGGATTTAAATGATCTAGAAGTCAAGGTGGTTAATGTTATTACAATACCAACTACAGAAATTCTTCTCATCCACCTGACGCTATAATAGGATATTTTTCTAGCTACAAGAAGATAAAAAGTTATCTTAGGATGGTTTCTTCATGCAAAGGAGATGCTGCAGCAATGTGCTGCGCACAGAAATGTAAAGATATTAAGTATAAAGGCTGTTGGAGTGGCATCGGCAGTGGCATCGAAACAGCAAGTTGAGGATGAAATGCATATATTTAGGAAAGGGAAGCTTCACTAATTATCTATAATCAAAGTCGAACAAGCAGAATTTCTACTCTGTAGGCATGTGCAGGGGCAACATTTCTCGGGTGTCCTTGAAGAAGTTTACAGGGGTAGATCAACTGGAACTATGAAAGAAAGGAAGGCTCAAAAATATCTCAGCTAGACCCAAGATTGTCAATGACTTATTACGACTAGGTGGCCGACTGGAGAAGATGCTAAACATCCTATACTTTTGCCAAAGAATTCAATCCTGCCTAGGAGAATCTTAGAAGAACGTCACCGAGAAGTTGGACATCTTGGAAGAAATAGTATATTAATGAGGGCAAGAGAGTGCTTTTAGATCATTTCCGCAAGCTCCATCATAAAGAATATAGTGAAAATCTGTTGCTTGTGCAGAAGATAGCAAGCAAAAGCTAATGAACAGAGAATGGCTGACTTGCCGAAGCAAAGAATTAATTCCAATGAGACTTGTTGCACTAATTCAGGAGTTGACTACTTTGGACCAATAGAAACAAGACAGGGTAGATCGACTGTGAAACATTACGGAGTCATTTTTACATGCTTAGCCACCAGAGCTATTCGTATTGAGGAAGACCATTCATTAAACACTGACCCTTATATCAATGCGATTAGGAGATTTCTATCAAGACGTGGGAATGTTAAGTCTATCAGATCCGACAATGAAACAAATTTTCATGAATCAGAAGAGAATTAAGGGAAGCCTTTAACGACTGGAATGAAGGCAAAATCCAGAGTGCCATGAGACAAAGCAACGTAGATTGGTTCTTCAATCCACCAACAGCGTCACATTTTGGAGGCGCATGGGAACGCCAAATACGTACAATAAGGAAAGTTTTATACTCCATTATGAAAGAGCAGCCTACCAGGTTAGACGATGAGTGCCTCAGAACCTTGCTATGCGAAGTCAAGTACATAATTGATAGCAGGCCGATTACACTGTTATCAGATGATCCTAATGACCCAATTGCATTGTCGTCTAACCAACTTCAATCGGCACCAAGGGACTTGCCACCGGGCATTTTCACAAAGGTTGAGAACTATGTCAAACGATGTTGGCGCCAGGTTCAATACTTGACAGACGTATTTTGGAAAAGATGGGTAAAGGAATATTTGCCTTTGTTACAAGAATGACAGAAGTGGATTAAAGGGAAAAGAAATGTAAACGTAAATGACATTGTTATTGTAGTCGACAATGCAGTACCAAGAAACACTTGGGTAAGGTTGTTGAGATACACAAGGACAAGACTGGCGCAGTTCACGTAGTTAAGATAAAAACAAAGTTTGGAACGCCCTATCCACAAGTTAAGCAGCTTACTGGAAGCAGACATCGGAGAAGCTGCGAATTAAGAGGACAAAGAAGGTAGTGGATTAGATTAGATCATGGCTTCGCTACATCCATCTACTAAATGAGGCTTAGGACACCTCATTCCTACAACTATGTCTGCAGGCCTTCCTTGGGCAAGGAGTAGTACCTGCATAGGCCCTCTTAGTCTGGGTTACGACACACTGAACTCTTGCAGCAATAAAAAATAGGAAGCAAAAATCTATATGAAAGCATGCTGCAGCAGAAGCCTATAAGGCTATGTATTATTCAGAAACGTATTGCTTTTGTATTTAGCATTATGTAAGAAAGAATTATGTTATAGGTAATCGGATTTAGATACTTTTTATGAGCATCTCTCCACAATTAGGAGGCCGGAATGTTAAGTTAATACCCCCCCTGAATGCATTGCTGCTTGTCAGGCACCGTGCCTGTCCAGGTATTTATAGGCCGCACATAGTTTTGGCGGCAGTTGTTTAATTTGGATTATTGGAAATGCGATGTCAAGGTTCTTCTGTTCCCCTCATTTAAAATTTGCTATGACAACGAGTTTGAAGAGATACTTGGACCCACTGTTGTTGAATCCATACTGAAAAGATGTTGGCACCAGTTAAATCAGGAAATAGACAAAAGCCTTATCTTCGGAAGTGCGCAATAGTTAATAAACTCATCATTGATACTAAAATAAAACATTATTCGTCAATGATATAGGAAAATCATTTTTATCAGAAGGAATTTTTTCATAACATTAAAGTGAAGTCCTAGTAAAGTCCTAAATTGTAAACCAGCAGTGCATCATCCCTCATGTGAATCAACAAATGAATTGGTAAACAAATTTGCTGACTTTTTCACTGATAAAGTGAACAATATTCGATGTAGATTTCCTGATGATGATGATACTGGTAGCTATGACGACTCCGAACATTGCTTATCTGAGTTCAGTGAGTTCACTCCTGTCGCGTCGGATGATGTATCAGTTCTTGTTAGATCCTTGGCAATAAAGTCATGTGCATTGGACCCCATGCCAGGATTTGTTCAAGCAAGATGCTTTGATGTTCTTTTACCGCTTATTACTATTATGGTCAATCTATCTTTACCAAACTCGCACATACCAGAAAAGATGAAGGAGGCACCCCTTGCTCCCTTACTTAAAAAGTTATCTTCAGATTTGAAATTTACGAGAACCTCAGACCCTTGTCAAATTTAACTTTTATTTCAAAGGCAATAGAGAAGGTGGTTACTTCCCAGCTGCTTGACTACCTTGTAGTGCGTAGCCTCAATGATGTATATCAGTCAGCATACAAGCAGTATCACAGTACTAAGACTGCTCTCTTAAAGGTAAAAAATGATATGCTCCATGCTATTGATAATCAAGAGACATACAACCTACACCTATTAGACTTGTCTTTGGCATTCGATACTGTTGACCATGAGATTCTTCTTGACAGACTATCGACTATGTTTGGAATAAAGGGAGTTGCACTGAAGTGGATACAATTATATCTCTGCGTCCGGAAGCAATTTGTCTACATTAACGATGTAAAATCCTTCATGAGAAAGGTAGAGTCAGGGGTACCTCAAGGATCGATCCTCGGTCGCCTCCTATACCTAATCTACACAGCTCCTATAAGTGACGTCTATAAAAAGTACAATATGTCGTATTATTTATATGCTGAAATGTACAGCTAAATGTCTCATTTCGCGCTTTGCATGATATGGACTCTGCAATTCCAAAGATTCAAACATGTGTATCTGCGCTTGAAAGTTGAATGCTTAAAAATAAACTTAAGCTGAACAAAGATAAAACAGAGCTTATGCTTGTAACCTCTAAATTATGATTGCAACCTACTTTGGAATTTATAAATATTGGAGATACTATATGCCCCAGAAGTTTTGTCAGAAACATTTGGGTCATTTTTGACAAACATATTTCAATGTCAGAGCACGTTAACTATCTCTGCAAATCCTCATTCTACCAGCTTGGAAACCATAGCGAGGATCAGAAAGTATCTCTCAGTACAATCTGTGGCTCTAACCAGGAGGTATGAGCATATAACTCCCATTCTGAAAGGACTTCATTGGCTACCTGTCGAACAGCGTAGGTAATAACTTTTAAAGCCTTGAAATTCAAATTGCCCGAATGCCTACAGGATACGATTTCTCAAAGTCAACTTGTTGTACTAGGGTCAAATACGAAAGGGTATGGTGATAAAGCTTTCAGTGTAGCTGCGCCTAAATTATGGAATGCACTACCTAGGCATTTACAGCTGCCAAAAACCTAAACAGTTTTAAAAAACTACTATAGACAAATCTTTTCAATAATGAGTTTTATGTTTTCAATTTTTTTTCCATTTTAACTAATTTTACTTCTCTTGATATTTTTGTAACTTTTAAACCTATGTCTTATTGTTTGTAAAGCGCTTAGAAACAATATAATAGGCGCTATATAAGCTCTTAAATTATTATTATTATTATTATTATTATTATTATTATTATTATTATTAGTATCGCTACGAAATCCTTCCTTACTCATCCAATTCCTGTTAAACGAGGAGTCTTACAAGGAGATTGCCTTTCCCCTCTGAGGAAAATGACTTTCAGGATTATCTTAATAATGTGGCTCATAAGACTGATGGTTCTATGCAGTTCACATTCCATCACTTTCCATTTACAGCTAGTCATCAAATTAGGGCAACGTATTAACAGTATAATGCATTTTGTATTTGCCATGTATTGTTAGGAGGGGTGTTGGGGCGTTGGTGGTGAAATGTTTCATTTTTATGGACAAAGTGGGTGCTTTAACGTTTTGGTACAACAAGGGGCTAATGCACTTCCAGCCCTGCCTTAGAACATCCGCCTACGACACTGCTGTTGAAGTTTACGTAAAGTAAGGAACAAAATTGCAATTTTTAATTAAGAATCATTAAATTCTCAACAAAATCAGTGACACACTTTTTAACGTTTCAAGTTTTTTCCGTTATCGAAAGAAAGATAAAAAAATGGCAGTTTGTTACAGATATATTTTATAGTTTCGCATACGTAAGTCATTGCCCAAAATAAGCGTAAGTAAATAGAATTTCCGAAAATCTTCATGTCGGTTCTAAAGTTTTTCTTCTACTGAAAGAAAATGTCCGAAATTGTGTATCTGTCGATGCCACAGTTACCTGACTTCACAGGAATCATCGGGAAATTGGTGCTCTGCAATTTTGTGTCCAACAACCTGTGTCTTATCCTTTCTTTCCGTCTTTTAAATTTTTCTTATCGAATAGAGATTGTAGATGTCGAAGTTATAATTTTTTTGCAGATTTTTCTTACAGTTACAAAAATGTGCTGTGATCATTTGGAGATTTTTTGTAAGTTTAATTTTAAGGAACTTCTTTCTCCCGTAAATATCCGTAGATATAAGAGATTTTCTTTTATGGAAGAAAATGTCAAAAAAAAGCTTTTCCCAAATTTCCCACACACTTGATTTATCGTGCAGTAGTTACGTAGGAATTAATGTCCTGAGTATTTGGTGCCCATTTTTGAAAGAAAAATGTGCGAAGTTATGTTTCAGTTACTAAGTTTTTCACATTTACCCAAATTTATTCAGCAATCTTTTTCTGAGAATTTCATTTCCCAAACAACGTGATGATGAGCCTTAGTAGTTATTTTAGCTGTTTTTCCTCAAAATGTTTTTCAGGCTTACTTTTCGGTGATGATGAATCAGTTGTTTTAAGATCAATTCTCGTGAGATTTTAGTCAATCAGCACCCATACACGACAATAATCTGCTTTCTTCCCATCGTAGTTTCTTCCAACATTTTAGAAAGGTTCCATTTTAAGCAAAGTCCTTACAGAGACCCTGATTTAAGCTTGGTAGGATTATTTTTTTGCATGGAAACATAACAGTAGGATGGGGCTCGACAACCACTTGATCTCGTAATCTCAGAGATGTAAGTCGTCCAACCAATAACTGACCCACGCTGCGTCTAGGACAACCATGCCTTCTCTATGCACACAACGTGGCCACAACGTTTATGAGAGGGTGAAGGCTATTGTTTGATAGAACTGAAATGACTCTATCTTAACTGTTAGAAACATACGGATCATAATGCCTTGGAAAGCCTTGGAAACATAGACTGCTAAGTAAAAGTGAGATTAAGCTCAAACCACCAAAATGAAAACACCAGTAATTTATCAATCATTCCAGACAGCTTTTGAAATAGTTTGATTGTAGCAGTGCCTAAACCAGGCATTTCCGTATTACTAAAATCACCGTCTAAAGTATTTGAAAAGATTGCTCGTGGTACAAAATACAAATATACCACAAAATACGCCTACAACATGAATTGTTTATTTTGAGGCATGTCATAAAAACCTTTTATAGAAATTTAGTTATAATTTTTTTTAACATCAGATGTATTTTTTCCTTCTCTTTGATATACAATTTAGATAATCACTTTACAGGCATACCTAAATTATCTTAATACAGGCAATATTCATCGTAAAATAATTAAGTGACAAAATCAAATTAACTACTAAAATAACACAAAAACGAATCAAAGAATTCTAGGTATTCAAATATTGACTGACCAGAGCGAAACACACACACACAAAAAAAACTCCATTCCAAACGTGGAAATAAATAAAAACAAACTAAACCCGACCTTAATAAATATAGAATATCTGGAACAGGCTAATATTACAAACTAGGATCTTATTACCAAGTTCACAGATCTGGAGTGTCCCATCCTTTATCCTTACAATCAAATAAGTAGTAGGTGGAACGAATCCAACAGCAAGTCAATTTTTTGAAATATAGAAGGATTCTCCTTTTCTAAGACCGATGCAAACTAAAAATTCCCCGAACGATTATGCTTGCTCAGCTAATGTACCAATAGCAACAATGCTTAAGTTTACAAATTTGATAGAATACGACAACTTCAGTCGCGTACAGAGTTCGTGGTACTTCTCACGCTTCCTGTTGGCATTAATCAAGAGATAATAATAATTTTTTTTAAAACTTCAATGCCATTTATTTCTTATGCTGAAATTGTACAACTCAACGTTACAATTTCTAAACTAATAACATTCTCATTGTTTCCTCCCGGCAGATTTAGTAGGGACAATTAGATTCTTTGTGTGGATACATACACGTTAACTATTATGCAATGAACTATTATGTATAAAGTAGACCAACGGAGCAATAAATATCTTTAGTAACAAACAGTAAAATAACAATAATTGAAAGAAGAAGAAAAATGAATAAATAAATAAATTAATAAGTAAGTAAATAGAATAATAAATAAATATTAAAAAGCAAAATACAAACAAAAAAACCCCCCCCAAAACCCCAAAAACCCCCAAAACCCCAAACAAACAAACAAAACAAAATAATAATAATAATAATAATAATAATAATGATGATATACGGAGCTTCCCAAATTACATTGGCTCTTTATCTCCCTTAATAAATAAATGTAAATGTAAATAAATAAAAGAATATAAAAAAGTGACAAGCCTAGGCGACCAAACTATGAATATAGAAACAACTAGGTTTTCAATGGCAGTGGTCCGCAATTTTGGCTCCGCAAGGGGTATGTCAAGGGGTCTTATTTAAAACTGATGTACCATGCGTCACTCCCAATTCCAAATGCTGATATTATTGTCGTTGCCAAATAATACATTTTTATTTTCCACTTTCATTTACAAAGAGGTATTATGGAGTCTAGTTTACAACAGCTTTTCACGTTTATTTACTGTAAATTATAACTGTAAAATTACTAATTTAAATTACCACTGTATATATGTTACCGCTTGTATACTATATATACTATTACTCTATATACTACTATATATGCGTAACGGTCATGATGCACTTTGTTGCTGTAACAAAGTACCCAATGATTACAGTACATTTACTACTGTGCATAGATAAAGAGAGTGAAGCGTATGGTCTGAAAAGCTTGCTTTACAAACCACGGATCGGACATTGATTGAATAGCTAAGGCGCTTTGACAACTTCTCTTTAATAAGGTGTTGGGGGTTGCCAAGTCCATGTGAGCACGTTGGCGTGGTGGAAACCCCAGCAACCCGTAGGAAGGATTGTACCAGTGTTTTGATGATCCAGTCACACTGTCTTACGTTAAATATGTTTGAAAATACGTAAAGGACACCAGTGGATGGGATCCCCTTTGCCAATTTCTCCACAATTAACTGAGTAGGTCGTTCAGCTCATCGAAAACTGAGTTACCAATGCACAAGAGAATCCACCCATCTATGCAACTCCCCTTGCTTCAGTGGCTCCTCAGTAGCTTCCTATTCCATCAATGCACATCAAATGTTCTAATACATTACGTAATCATTTATCTAGTCAAAACGTTCACCATAGCAGAATATATGTACCTTCAGATCTTTCTTGCTTCAAAAGCACCCGATTTGTAGGATCGTACGAAGAAACAAAAATCTGCAGCTGTTCTCTGAGGTCTTTACTTTTACTTAGTGTCTGACTTTTACTGACATACAACTGAAATCTTTGCTTACCATTTTGTGATTCGTTTACCGATATTGATCTTTATAATAATTTTATATATATATATGTAATATAATATAATAAACACTGATTTGATTAAGATGGTATACAAATTGTTTTTTCAACTTTTTGAACGCTTTTGTGAAGTGTAGCAGTCATCTCTAGATGGCATGATTTTTACTCCATGCATTTGCAGACGAATTCGTTGGTTGGTATATCCTCTTGACCTTAGTGTATAATACACTACTTCATGCCACAAGATTTTATCTACAGGTGTCGGGAATGTAATGACCGAAGTTGTTACACAGAGCTACTTATTCGTTTCGTTTGTCGTCATTATCGGTTTTATTGTAGCAACCGCGTCGTAGGCCGAGAGATAACAATAATGTTTATGTGATATTGATGGTGACTATGACTGATGATGGAGACGATGATGATTATAGCGATCACTAGTATAATGCACAAGATTATAATGAAAATAATAATAATGATGATAATGATGACGATAGTGAAGATCATGAGTATGACTACCATAAGTAAAATGATAATGACTATGATAATGATAACTATGATTATTATGATTATCATCATGATGACTATAATGACTATGGTTGTGATGATTATGTATGTTGTTGAAGATGAACTCATAGGAGCCAAGCTACGGCACATAGCAACAAGGTAATTTAGTGCGTGCTACAAAGCCAAGGAGTGAGGGCGCGAAGCCAAAGTTCAGAAACTGTTCTCTATGCTTCTAAAGGCTAAGTACTCGGTAGAGGAGTTGACGGAGCATCAATGCTTCTTTTGTTAAACATTTTCTCATAATAACACTTGCATTATTCTGCAGCTCAAATCAGTCCACAAACAAATGTCGAAGTTTGTTGCTAATAAACTTTTCCACTTTGATTCATAAAATGTCAGACCACAAGATTGGCATCACTATTTATTTGTCTTTTTGTACCGAGAAATGCACAAAGAAAGTTTGCTACGTCTTGACTAGAGCACGTAAGAATTTAAACGGGTTTCATACTGTTTCCTGCTCTGTCAGTTTTCGTGTATGGTGAGTGTTAGATAGACATGCTATTTTGAATACTGGTTGAGCCGCCCTTTAAGCAGTGTATTATTCCCAGCCTCGTAATGCCAGTTTTAGGTTCCTACTAACCTTATAGTGCTAAGTGTGTTTTTCCAAACTGTTAATTTCTGGCGCATGATATTTTGACAGGTTGCTCTTATGACAAAGGACTTACTAGTCTGTTTACAAGTAAAGGCTTGCTTTTAATTCAGCATTGTTATTTGCACCAACCAAACTAATAAGAGTTTAATAAAACCCGCCTTTGATACACATGAATCGAATAATATAACTCTCTCGGTGAAGGACTAGCAAGTCCGCCTATAGGTGAGGCTTGCTTTTACTTCAGGATTGTTATTTGCACCAGCCAAACTAAAACGTGTTTAACGAAACCCGTCTTTGATACATATGAATCAAATGACATCAATCTCTCGGTGAATGACTTACAAGTCGGCTTATATTTAAGCTGAGTTCACGCTAGACGCGTTTCTCGTGACGCGCCCCATATAAGGTATGCGTCATCTGACGCACCTGACGTACAATGCTGCTGTCCATTCCGATTTCCTTGATGCGTCAAAGTTGAAAAAAATCCAACTTTGCTGCCCCGTGACGGGTCGGAACAATAGGGAACGAGGATGAGTTTCTATTGGAAATGGCGTCGAGCAGCAGCGAGGGGAAAGGTTTATTGATTCAGTGAAGTCAGTTATTTCTATTTTACACAAAGAGTGGTGAACAGAATCATAAAAACATTCAAAGAAATGAACGGGATAGTCGATGGTGTCTTTTAGAGAGTTCAGAATCCTATCATTCTTCTACATATTAAGTTGGTAAGTTAAAATTTGATTGACATATGCCAAAGCAAAAGTCGTCGGAAAGTAACAAAAAATTTTGTTCTTTTCCAACGAGATTTCTCTGTTGGTTTCTGCTATTTGCACTTAATATGTCTGGATCGGGAATGTGAATCAGCAGCAGTAAAGTAAAACGATCCCCTTGTTTGCTCCTCCTCTCAGACCTAGCGACGGATTTTGCTCCGATGTGCACCAGGTTTTATGGAAGCACGAGTAAGATGAAACTATTGATATGGTCCTCACTTTGCTTCTGACAGTCTGTACATGTTCTGCAACACTGTCCTCTGACCACCACCAAGTACAGCCAACATACTTGTTTGGAGCAATGTAAGCTCGGCTTTCTAATTCCTAGGATATTGGATGATAAAAAATTACCTCGATAGTTAAACTACCTTGCCTTCCAGTCACCAGTATTGAGCGGCACCTATTTATTTTTCGACGCAATTTGCTTAAGTTAAAGTCCCCATTTCTGATAATGTACTTTGTTCATTGCTAACTTTTGCAAAGCCTTTGCTTATGATCACCAGCAGCAAAAGTAGCACCTAATTATCATCATCGTCATCATCATCATCATCATTGCCATCAGCAACAGCAGCAGTAGTAGCAACATCGTCATCATCGTTATTATCATCATTACTATTTTTATTCATCATCATCATCATCATCACCATCATCATCATCATCATTATCACTGTTTGCAGCAGCAGCAGCAGCAGCAATCATCATAGTCATCACTATCATTATCATCATCATCATCATCATCATCATCATCATTAACGTCGTTGGCGTCATCGTCATCGTCATCATTGATATTTATCATTATCATCATCCTTATCAATCATCATCATCATCAACATGATCATCATCATGACAATCTGACTAATTATCATCATCATAATGGTCGTCCTCATCATCATCAGAATTCATTTCATCATCATGATCGTCATCATCATCATCATCATCATCATCATCATTTGTCATCGTCATCATTATCATGATCGTGGTTATCATCAATCATCATCATCATCATCATCATCATCATCATTACTGTATCACCGTTATCCACTAAGCACGGACTTAACTGCTGAGTGATTATCAAGGAGCCGTCTATAGTAGTAAAAATCTTTACTCCAAGTGTTTTAGAAATCTTTACTTTAACTTGTCGCGAATGGACTCACTAACAAAACCCCTAATTTCCCGAATATGTCAAGTCTGTATGTGCGTCAGATATTGAAGGCGCACTGCTCTTTGACTTAACCAGTCAATAAAGACACCAAATGAAAAGGATACTAGCGCTGCACAGGATGCAAAAGTAACTTGGCTGATTATTATTTGAAAACACGACATCTGGGGCATATTCCAGACCTGCATAAGCAGGGAAAAGCTCGCAGGCGACCCGAGTAAACAAAAGAATTCTTTACGATGTCCCAGTATGAGGAATTCTTTACGACCACTTTATGAACCATTTTCTGTTGATCCGAATGAAATCCTAAATATTCTACGTCCACGTACTCTCGAGTGCCAAATAGTTGTCCCCCCCCCCCCCGCTTATTAGTTTTTGAAATTTATAAACCTCCCCGCTCCTTATCAGGACCCCCTGTTTATTAATTTCAAGGAATATTCCCTGTACTCAAAATGTGAATGATATTTGAAAACACTTGAATAAGTTCCCGTGCATCATTTGACCCCGAAACAGTTGCTAATTAGTCAAGTAGTACGATTTTTGTCCTCGTGTGTCATCCTTATTTAAAACTTTCATGAAATTGAGACTGGAGGTCAGACCATACACCCCGTTTATTTAAACCCCCATTTATTCACTTTAGACCGTAATGATGACCCCCGTCTATTAAGATCCCCGCTTATTCGGCACTCCAGAGAAAGCCTCGTATAAATATATAAATTTTTGCATTGCTCGTGAGGGAGAGCCACACACCCCTCTGGGAAATTTCGCGAATTGCAAAAATGTCGAACACCACAGTATCATTGCAAACGTGGGGTAAATCACTAACCCCTAAAAGCATACCCAATTTTTGTTAAAATAGTAGGATTTCGCATGGATATCTGTTTTAAAATAATTAAATAAATCGACCAAAGTTCACGGGATTTCTACAAAGTGGTTTACCCTTTGATTTTAAACTCAAATGTTCCTCAGAGTAGCATAGCTGTATCAAAGAAATTATAATAAGAATTTAAGGGAATTTAATTGCAGGGAGCATCCCCCATTCTACCCCATCTCATGCAGTATCTTAACCCCTGTTTTAAGTATTTACCAAAATACTAAAAAATCTTTCTCACCTTGGTCAGTAAAGTTACATTACCATTATACGTTCCGTAAAATATGACCATCAGACAAAAATAGATCGTTCAAAATACATCATATGACGGAGGTAAAAGCAGGGAGATTCGTGACAAATTAAATTACGAAACAAACACAGGGATGCCGCTGGGAGTGTCCCTTTTGTTCATGTTTTTCCTGGAAATCATCCAAAGAAATAAACAAAATACCAAAGACGGCAGTGCATTTTTCTACTTACCGCCTTTTTTGGCAAATAAATTACAGCTTAAAGAAAACTTGATACGTTCCGGTCACTTTTGATGGAATTCTAGGTCAATTTCGAGGCTGCGTGATACGACTGCTGCCAAAGAAACCTGAGCACGCAGTGACAATCTGTAAACAATGGTGTTCGGTGACCGCATTCTGTGACATCAATCGCAGATTCTTTAACTGTTACAATATCGCTGTCAATGTCATGTACGTATTTTGTTTCAGTTGTGTGTCACGTGTGAAGGATTAAGGTAAGGAGAGGGAATCTTTAAGTTCAGATATTGATGGTGATGATAATGACGAAAAGGATGATGGAAATGACAGCAACTATGATGATGATGATGATGATGATGACGATGATAATGATGATGATGACGGTGATGATGATGATGATGATGATGATGATAATGATGATAAAGATGATGATAGTGATTATCATAATGATGATAAAGATGATGATAATGATTATGATAATGATGATGATGATAATGATGATGATGATGATGATAATGATGATGATGATGATGATAATGATGATGATGATGATGATGATGATGATGATGGTGGTGGTGCTAATACTGGTGGTGCTAATGCTAGTGGTGCTAATGCTGGTGGTGCTAATGCTGGTGGTGCTAATGCTGGTGGTGCTAATGCTGATGTTGGTGGTGCTGATGCTGATGGTGATGGTGCTGATGGTGGTACTTATGGTGGCAGTGCTAATCGTGCTGATGGTGCTGGTGCTGGTGGTGCTGATGCTGGTAATGTTAATGCTGGTGGTGCTGATGTTGAAGTTGATGGTGCTGAGTCTGTTGCTGGTGGTGCTGATGGTGCTGGTTCTGATGGTGCTTGCGCCGACGGCACCACTGGTGCTAGTGGTGCTGGAGCTGGAGGTGATAGTAATGGTGCTGATGGTGGTCGATTTTATGGTTTTCGCTAATGATAATGTCACAAATGAACCCGACAATATTGTAACAATTAAGATCATCATAATTATCATCGATAATGTAATGATGATGATCAAAGAAGAAGTGGTCAAGTAGGATGTTAAATATAATAATGATAATGGGGGGGGGGGGGGTAACGAGTAAATATTTCTGTCATGTGTTGTAAAGTGGAATTGTGTCACAGATGTCGTAGATCATATATCTCAGAAATAGATTCATATTAAAATGAACCAAAGAATTTCTTTCCGGGGCTTGACTTTCAGCGCTGCCTGTAAATTCCCTCGGAGCTGCCGTACGACAAAAGGGCACTCATTACAATAGCAAAAATCATTAGTGTTACACTAGTATCAGATGGTCTTACTACTGTTTAGCTACCTCAATTACGTTATCCCTTTGAGGCTAGGCAGAATAACGCTGTTCTCAAAAGTTTCCAAAGCCTTGTAGAAAGCATAACTCCTCCTAAATTAGGTAACAACAATGAATCTTGCCTCTTGTTCCTACACGTTTTTTATATATAAACGACTCCATTTACGGGATCAGGTCTTGAGTTGCTTAGCAATTCTCCAAAATCAGGCCTGGAGTTGCTTAAGAAGTTGTTTAGATAATTTATGACGATTTTGTAGGAGACGAAGATGGGAGAGAAGCCGAGCTTGTTGTAAATGATGAAGTGCCAAATGATTGTTGGATCTTTGATCTCTTTCCTTGACACATTATTAACAGTGTGATATTTGTTATATATCAACAGTTTGTAATCAATTCTTAATGAAAAACGTTTCTTGATTTGTTTTTCAGGCGTTTTAAAATTTGTCCCTCCTAAATTTGAGGCCTCGAGTTGCTTAGCTTGTTGCTTAGATTTTGGACCAAATTGAGGCCTCATACCTAAGCAACTGAGATGCTTATAAACAAAATGCGTGTAGATCCATACTCAGACGTTAAATTTTACTTCCTATATTTACTTTCTCCAAGTAGAATTGTACAAGATACGGCAATACTTTGGATGCTGACAGACGTAAACCATTTAACTGTTTTAGTGTCTTTGCAGGTGTGCAACTAGAACCTTTTAAGGTCAGGGGAGCATTATCAGAATAGGGGCAAGATTTCTCATATATTTATCTTTATGAAGCGACAAAGTCGTAGGAGTTCGTTTTATCGAAAATCAACCTGTTCTCTACACTCTACACTCAAGTCTAATATAACTTTTTCCCTACCCACAATTAACAGCCTAATTTCTAACTAAAAATACAATAGATTCGTAGCATAAAGATTTAAGAATTAAATTGAGAATTATTTGAGGCTCAAAACACTTATTTGTTAAGAATTGCGTGGCTCATCAAAATGAAAACAAACAGTTAGCGTCTTGCGTTCAAGGGCAAGGCCTCCTTTCTAGGTTGTGCTTACGATGAGAGCACAATTTTCCGTAGAAAAAGTAGGGCAGGGGAGGCCTCCCCTCCCTCCCTCCCTCTAGTTGCACTCCTGCTTTGAACCCATTTTTCTGTTTTGATGGATAAAAGTCAAAACCAAGCCTTCGTTTTCATGAAGAACGCTTTGCATTGTTATCGCTTAGAATGTTATGCTTCACATCGATAGCTTGAATTCGATAGCCCTTCTGCTCATTTTGCGATTTCCAGTGCCGTATTGCAAATAAAAGACAACAAAGCTGGTTGTAATAGTTAGAGTTTACCATGCTGGAGTAGAAAAACAAGCTTCGCAGGGGGAAGAATATAAACATTAGGAGATTATGAATTACGTGACTCTAGTACTGCAAGGACGAAAATAGAATTTGAATAGAAATCACGTCAAAATTATCTCGTAATAGTAGTTTTTCGGCTCATTTTCAATCAGTACCAGTTGGGATCCGATCACAAGCATTTACAAGAGGACTTTTCGGGTATGGATCCAAACTGGCCCACTTTCATAAGCGGACACAAACTGGTATGGAAAGCAGATCCAAACCAGTTCTTGTCCACCAGGTCCCCTGTGAACGCGAGGCCTATCCATTTCAGCCCACGGATCCATTTGGATCCATACCCGTGTAAACAGGGTCTTGAATTGATGTTGCCTTTGTCAAAACAATAAGCTCTTCCCTCTCCCAACGGTGTTCATAGCCCATATCCTTGATTAGCAGCAGAGACTACGCGGTTTGCGGCTTACTCATTAACACTCTGGTTAACTTAAACTTATTTCAAATACGCAGTTTTCTTCAGAGTGAGAAGTTTATGGTTAATTGGAGGAACTTAATAAACAGAGTGGCAAACAAATGATGGACTTTGACGCGGGTTGTGGTGTGAGCGTAGGAGTTAATGAGTGATTGATTGTTGATATCCTGAAGACGTAAGCTACCAACAAAGATTGCAAACTGACCAAAAATCTTTGTAAAGCCAGCTTCAAAAAGTGCTAGGAAATTATTCTACCTCCTATAGGGATGCAAAATGGTATTGGGACTATTTTGTGGTAGAACAGCGTACGAATTTCAATACTTCTAATTGATAAGAATGTTTACACAATTGGTTGTCACATATACGTTTCAGATACGATGGTGCCGCTGTCTTTTGTATCCCAGATCATGTTATTCAGCATCAAGAGTGAACTTGAAACAAAGCTTCTTTAAATAATTTTATTAAGCATGAAAATTTTGAAATACGTTATAAAATATTGGGGAAGGAAATCTTATTTCATTCAATCTTTACGAAAGAATCTGTTTATGAATATGTAAGCACATTTCAAGATTTCATAGTCTCAGAGTGTCACATATTGTTATCTCATTTTTACAATCCAAATTTTATTTCCAAGCCGCAGAAAACAGCTACATTTCTTGCCAATAAAAATGGTAATACTATTATCAAAAGTTTAAAATGATTTCATAATTTTATGAGATTTTCAACAAGCCGCCATTTTCTATTCATGAACAAGATTGTCAAACAAAAGAGTTTCTAACAAAGAAAACCCTGGTTTGACATTATTTTAAAGCTGAGTAGTAAGATAACAAGACTGTAGTGTCCCTGATGACTGAGAAATAATTTTACAAGATGATCAACATCGAAACAATATTAAATTGACCGCTACTATTGCATCATATACATTGGAAAATAGTACTTTCACTCAATTTCAACAACAAAAACTGCAGAAAATAGGAACTAGAGTATAAGATCATAGTCTACTCCAAGTTGTAGTCATGCATGTGTTGTAATAATCGTGATAAACTATTAAAAATTGCCAAATTATCATGAGTAATAGTGTTATGGCACGTTAACCGTTCTTTTTAATATTTACTATTCAGTTATTGATAATGTATGAATACAGTGGTTTTCAAGTACATTAAGCAGGTACAAAGATGCCAGGAAATACGCTTTCCGATTATATACTAGAAAGCCCAGCCTGTGGAG
This sequence comes from Alatinidae sp. Z8VKAUB7J3, assembly GCA_010016025.2. Classification (NCBI taxonomy): domain Eukaryota; kingdom Metazoa; phylum Cnidaria; class Cubozoa; order Carybdeida; family Alatinidae; species Alatinidae sp. Z8VKAUB7J3. Next base: position 149,899,681 of record JAAAKM020006971.1, on the reverse strand, counting down.
GGCACGTAACTGTGTAAATGTTCAAATTTTGTTTTATTGATCAATAGTTTTATGAATGATACAACAAATACCCCAAAATCCATGTTTTACGTAATTACAATGACTATTATTGATTCAGCGAATATATTTATCTATCTATCTATCTATCTATCTATCTATCTATCTATCTATCTATCTATCTATCTATCTATCTATCTATTCGACTATATATCTATCTACGTGTTTATGTGTTTTCTGAAATATATAGGTATATATGTATGTTTAATCGCTCCTCAGGCTATTACCTTTTTCCTATGCTGGAGAATCCTCATCAATATAAAAAAAATTGCAAAATGTTGTCCATGCCCTTCTAATTGTCACGCAGTAACATTCGTTTTTTTATTTTAATTCTTTAACAATGATCGGCTACCAATAATACAACCTAGTTCTCTTTCGGTTTGGCCATTTGAAAGTTGCTATTCATGGCGACAACATAAACGCAGAAGTTTATTGTTAAGTTCAAATTTTATAGAAAAAAAGTAGCTAGTTCTATGACGAGGGAATATTTCTTGGATATATTTGATTGATACAAAAATAAAATTATGTTAGAAAGCCGGTTTGATAAGATAAGATCAAAGACCACTAGTCAAACAACCAAACAATCGTTCTAAACAAAGGATGCCTGATCTTTGAGCCGTGTTCGATGATCTTCGGGATCTTGGTTTGGCACGGGCAATTTGAAGTTTACAAATTTACTGTTGCAGAAAAGGCTACTAACTTCTATTCATGTTGTATATACAGCTGGCAGAACCCTAGTATATATCATGTTCTTAGTAGAGACTCATCAACGCTTGACAAAGAATATGTTGTCCATGGCGCTAAGCTGCTGGTACTTGCCAACTCGTGCCTTCAGTGTATATTGTAACATGAACGTGCGACAAAGCAACCTTTTCCACAGTCTTGCTACAATTTAGTACCATAAAGGTCTACTTTAAGAAATAGAGCAGCGAATAACATATCTTAGCATACATGGGAAGACTGTATGTTTACAAGATGGTGACCAGTCTTCCACTCTTCATAACTCCGTATCTTGGGACGCAACAATCGAACTAAATCGAAATTATTTTTTAACATTATATATCTTTATCCTATAATGTATATGTGCTTGTATTATAAGCTATACAAGGCATTAGGGGTAAAAGTTGAACATATTCATAATAAAGCAAACTTAAGCAATGATCATTAAGCCATATGATGTCTCGAAGGACGCTACAAGCCGCAAATGCTGTCGCTTGTCGTAGTTGCTTTCAAGCCGTATTGCTTTAATTTCTCGTACGTATAATAATTATTAAGAGCTTTATTTAATAAAAGTAATCAGAATAATAAAGAACAATAATTTTCGATGTAAACTGTAGAGATTAAAGTTAATGTTCATACACTTTATCGAATCATAGCGATGTACACGTCACAGAGGATACTCACATAAACTTCATTGGAACTGCCTTGCTACATCATAATGCAATATCCACATCCAGAGGAAATATAATTTACATCAAAATTAACGATAAACAGAAGTAAAGGTAACATGGATTAAAACTGATTAACAATAACATACCACTTTGAAAGTGACTGTTGATCGTTACGATGTTTTCGACGGCAGAATAAAGGGCCACCTTGACAGATAGCAGGTTACGAATCGTTTGTGCGGGTTTACATCTGAGCCACAAACGCGGCTTACCCTCGGGTTGTCTGCGCGTGTCAGTGATCAAGCGGCATGCATGACTTGACAAAACCAAAAGATCACTGCACACGATCCATATTTAATTGGGCAGTCGGGTGGGCGATGAATATTCATGGAAGACCAACGGGGGGTTGAAGCAGGGTAGTTCCCATCTCTAGGAGGAATCCGACAATTTTGTGTACGTTCTCTGTGCCACTTTAAAGTACAAGTAGATGTTTGATATCTCGTATGCAACAGCTCAACAGAAACTAAAGTGCACGAAGTACTTCATATATTAACTGCTTGCAAAAGATCACTACAATTTCCTCTACAAACTCATGAATTTGATAACTCACTTATGGCATGCTGCAAACCGATATCATCATCACTCTCATGAGCACTGATTGTCCTGCGGCGACAATAGAATGAAGTTTAAAATTCTGCATAACACATTGTATTCAAATAGTGTTATTCAAGAACGTACCTGAGCCCATTTCCAGCATCATGTCATCTCTTGAATAAGCTAAAAGTAAAGGAAGCTGGGTAAGCCTGTACTTGGTAGCTTCAGGTATGCAGTAAGGGAAATCCTGTAATAGTAGGCTTCAATCCAGTTAAAGTAGTCGTTTATGCAGGGTTTTGGGACTGATTTGATTAAAGAAACCTCTTTGCTTTAATCTGAAATAAGTAT
>JAAAKM020006971.1:149880825-149897194 GCA_010016025.2 Alatinidae sp. Z8VKAUB7J3 | reverse complement strand
TTAAAGTAGTCGTTTATGCAGGGTTTTGGGACTGATTTGATTAAAGAAACCTCTTTGCTTTAATCTGAAATAAGTATCTAAGGTTCTTGCCCAAAATTGAAGTTACGATGAAATTGCCATGATGAAGTATTAAACCAAGCCAAAAATCCTAATACTTACAAACTATCATAGTGCAATAACGGAGGGTTGCTCTACCCACAGAAAAAGATGCAACCTCCTAATTTTGGGAAAAGTGAATTTAAAAAAGATAGAGGTATCTATACCGCTTTCCAAGGAGCCCGGGAAATATTCCTCAAGGTAGAAAGATGCTTTCAGTCTGTACTTCCTCAATAAAAAATTTTCATGCTGCATCAATTACTCACATTCTGAAATGGTTTTCCAAAAATATTGAAAAGAAAGGATCTGCTATACTAATAGCATCGTGTAGGTAATTGTAGTTTAAAATAGGAAGATAATGCTTAAGACTATGATATCAAGGCAAAGAAAATGAAAATAAGAAGCACTACAGGATAATGCTTGTAAGCTTAAATAGTAAAGTGTGACATACCCATGTTTTTATATAAATCATCATATTTTATAAAGCTTATAAAGCTCTCCAAAGCTTAGGAATCTATCTGAAGATAAATGTTTAGATTAAAACGGCTTTATACACATTTATTGAATTTTGAAAGGTGTTGTTGAGAATGATATTCAAAATTCGCAAGTGTAACTCTCTCGTTGATTTACATTCTTTAAGATCTTGAAGTTATTTACTAAACAATAATAGCAAGGCAATTTATTTCACTATTGGCTTTCAGAGCATACAGAATGTGTTGACGAAAACAGGAGAAATAGTTATTCAATATGTACCTTATAAACAGATTACAAATAAGGAGGACCTTTCTTAAACAGCACTCAAATTTTTGATTTTTACGGGGAAAATGGTAGGAAGAGAGAAACTCACTTCTGTTGTGATATCGCTCAAGCCCTCAACTCCCCGCTACAAAACGTAAGTATATTTTTGAAGCAGTACGCAGAAGATTACAGAAATTCTTACCTATCTTGATATTTATGTACACAATTAATCAGTTTGAAAAATGGAAGCAGAAAGCCAAAATTACCAAAAACATAGAAAATATAAAGAAAATAAAGATTATAAATCAGGAGACGACTCCTGTGTTAATTAAGAAGTCGTACCAAATTTGTTGAAACACTTTCCGTATTTTTGAAAATTCATCAAATATTGACATTCATGCGCAAAAATGGCCAAAAAAACTTTCTATTGAAAGTCACTTCTCTGGGATCCCAGAAGCTATTGCTCAGAATAGGTCATGCTTGCAATGATATGGACAGAAGATCACTCAGAAAACAAACCTGATAAGTTGTCAACAAACCCTGACCGATGCAGGTCCGTAACGCCTTGGATTCATTATTGGTCATTCAAGGGTAAAAGCCCTGGGAAAAAGATCACAATGATGTGATACACGTTTCTACAGATGTAAAAGGGATCTTGTAACTTTTTTGATATATTTTTAATGTGTGTTGCTTGATAAGGAGGATAATTCTTAAGGATCGTCTTTAAAGATTATCCTCTTCGTATAATCATAGTGCGAATATCCAAAGCTGATATCAAAATATGCAGAGTCATTGAACACGGATTTGCATCTTCATTGATTTTGTATTGGTCCACCTGACGTTCAACTAAGGATTTTGATTGCTCAGAGGAACGTAAGGAATTCGGAAGAAGATAACAGAAGACTCACCTCCTGGGTCAATGCTTTCATTGCACCGTATTTAGTGAAGCCAATAAATTCACGGGGTAATATTTTACTATGAGATTTTGTCTGTGGATGCGAATGTTGGCGCAGCTCTTGAGTCGTTCTTGACACATAAGGTGGCAAGGCGTACAATGTAGAGAAAGATAACCGCGGTTTAAGGACGTATAGTTGTTCAAAATTGGACAAGGTGTCTTCGTAGTGCGTTTAAATACAACAATGATAATTGTGTACGTAAAATTCTTACAAAATGGTACCTCCTACAAATCATTGCGGTTTCTAAGCAAAATCTTTTCTGTTTATTATTGTTTGGTACCAATAATATTTTCCCAAAAATTTAATTTCATTTTCATTTGGTTACAAAGTAGTTTGTATAGCATCTTGAAATGTATATTAGCATATATATGAAAATAAAAATACCGCCTAAGGACGACAATATTATAAAATAGAATTTACAATTATTATTATTAACGTAATGTTGAAAATAGTCTTTTACTTGCAAATTGTAAAAATTATATTGACAACACGTTTCTTTCCCTTCCTGGACGATGTCACAGGGGCGGAGCTGGATGGCCGCTGTAGCGCGAGAAACGGCGTAGAAAAGGACGGCAATTAAGGCGCGATCGCGGATTCCAATCAAGCTCAAAGGATCGCAAGCCCCAAAGAGAACACGCAACTCCCCTTCTTTGAGGAACGCTGTGGTGTTGATTTGCTTGGGGGTTCGTGGTGGCCGTATCTGGGAAAAGGGATTGGCCGAAATATTGTTTTCCATGCAGAAATAGAAAAAATGTTTTCCGGCCGCATAGTGGAGCTGTCGGGTACGGGGCTTTTCAAACTGTTGTAAATAATTAAATGCATGAAAGGGTTTAAGGTCCCGAAGATCTTTGATTCCGAAATGATCACACCATGCGAGGAAACGATAAACAACGCGAAGGTAGGCGTCACGCGTATTGGGATTTGCCAAGGTGGCCGCATAGTCCTCAATGTGTTTTAAGGCTCCGGAATATTGGAGGATCGCGGGAGGGTCCTCGATGAGCTTCATAGGAGAAACCTCGGCGGGCCCTAGAAAAGGGCCCGTCAATGGGATGGTTGGCAATTGCGTTTAAGCATCATACTTTAAACTTTTTCCTCTTCAGAATCACCTTGGTTTTCTGGTGGGCCTGGCAATTGATTCAGAATCATGGTTTGTAGGCTCCCAATCTCGCTAAAATACCTAGCTGTCTCTCCTTCCTTTTGAGCGTCTTCTTGGGTAATTAGGGTTTGTATGAATTCATTTATCGCTTGAAGGAAACACCGAAGATGGTTGCGGGAGCAAAAGACGATACAGGCCTCGGCACTAAGTCCTGCATCATAGCCCTGAGCCTTCAATACCTTCGCAAGAAAATGTGCTTGTTCTTTGTTGAGTTCAAGGCGGTGAAGGGGCCAAAGTTGCTTTTGGTTTGAAGCTTTATCAGGTTCCATTACATTCCCTTCAAGAGGCTCCCCATGTCCAAGGGCCGGCGGATGTGGTCGGGTAAGATGCCATGATCACTCAAATTAGGGTTCCCAAAATTCATTGAATCCTTCCTTTGTTCGGCCCATGGTCCACCCTCGGCGTGCCATTTCAGCCAAAATAAATATTTCTAATTCCTGGGTCGGGACATGCTGTTGAAACCATGCATCGGTGCAATGACCGATTGGGAAAACGGGACTGTATCCCGAGGTTTGTTGCTTTAATAAGCTTCGCACCACAAGCCTTTGGAGCACATCACGCCGGTAAAACGTGTTTTGGCTAAACCGCTTGGGCTGAAGCGGTTGACATTGATCCCGATCCTTTCCCGTTTGGGACGGCCGTACCGGGTAGATTGTGCCTTGATCGATGGCCGCTCGGTAGGCCTTCCATTGAGCTGGACTAAGATTCTTCAATTGTGAAACCCTTCTGAGATTGGCCCTTTACCGATGTTTGACCGTGCTTGAGGATGGGTTTGATAAATTCGAATGTGATGTTGTATACAAGAGGTTGTGGAATGTCCAACATAGTCAAAGGGATGGAACACTAATGAATCATTGTGAAGTAGGTTTGTGCCCCTATCCAGCCTGATAGGAAAAGCAAGACCGCGATAATTAACCTTTTGGGGTTCATTTGATTCTCCTTTTTGGGTGGACCTGTCGCCAAGCTCCGTTCTCGAATTTTTCAAGAAGAATTCCGTTGGTGGAATCGGGCTCGTGGTTGGTTTGGTGATCCTTGATGATTGCGTGAAGTTCGCGCGCCACCTTTTCAGGGAGCTCTAGGCTATAGGTTGGTGGGTAATTGACCGTTGCATGGTTGGGATCCGGAATATCTGGGCTGAAAGCAAGGTGAAGCCGATAGGCTGGATTAGGATTTGAGTTTGGTGAATCCTTGGGGTTGGGTTTTAAGATTTGGTAGAGAACAAGTATTGCAATTAATAAGAATGCTGGGCTGAGCAGTAACCCTTTCTTATGCTTAGACTGATTTCGTGGCATGGGTTCAATCTCCTATGCTTATTCGGTATGAGCCGGGATCCATGCCTTAGAAGCAAGGGGTCGCCAGGTGCCCTCTTCGAGGTGCTGGATCCGAACGCCATGGGCGATGGTGTACGGTGGGTAACAAGGAATCTCTTTTAGGAGTGGTAAATAAAAATCGGCGATGCTTTGGGAATAACGGAAAGCTGTTTTTCTGTTCTTTGCAAGGTTCCAATGGATCATTGGCTTTTCCCCGCATGGGCAAGGAACCACCCCCACACGGTACTGTGGCGGTGCGGGTTCCAGGGCAAGAAGACTTGATAAAGCGAAACCCAAGAGCAGCATGGCGATAACCCACAACCAAAATTTTCGGGGCTTGGTAGGCCTTTTTCTGGATTGTCGATTGAAGGGGAAACGATAGATCCCTGTTCTTGCCACCCTTGAATTAGTCATGGTCGGTCCCCTTCTCTTCTCCAACCACGGTCACCTTAAACGGATACGTTAAGCCGTGTATTGAGTATTTGCCCATGGTTCAATCCTTGTCTTGGTGTTGGTAGGGATAAGTGGAATGGAAATACCAGCGGTCGTTAATGCGGACCTCCACGGTGACCGCAAAAAAAGGGTTACCCTTCGCGCAGAGGGTCCCTAACTTATGATCGGGTTCGTTGGCGATGGCCTTCGCGCGGCGAATCGTTTGGCCTAAAGTCTGCTTGACGATGAAAAAAGGTTCGCCTTTCTGGGCATTGGGGCAATTCTCAAAACGGAGCCGAAAATCGGGGTCATCCGTATAGGGAATGACCAAGAACCCGTGATAGATGACGAAAATATTCAGAGAGAATAAAAACAGGTTTGTGAAGTACCGGTGCTCCCATTCCGCTTTGAGCATGGTCCAAAGATTTGAGAATTTCTTTTCAGCCATCTCCTGTTCACCATCCCAAGGTGCACTGATGCGTTTGTCGCGTAGCCGTAAAAAATAAAAGACCAAAAAGATGAGTGTGCCGATCAACAGGTGATTTAGGATCAACGGATCTCCCTTTCTATAGGGTGTTGTAGGGGTCCGGGCTTCATGCTTTGCGCCAAACAACGATTGATGCGGATCCCCACTTGAATGGACAGGGGATCGGACCCCGAATCTTGGCTCGTGATGGGGTTCGGGGTGAGGAATTCGAAATCTTTCCAAAGTTCGGAATATCTAGAGTCCCAATTCAAGAATGCGGATCTTTCATCAGGAACTTCATCCACCTTCCTTTCCAAGATCTGAGAAAGACTTTCCGAAATTTCAGGCCAGTCTCGAGGGGGAAGAAGAAAAAGAGAGAACAGGATGGAAACCACAATACTTGCAATCAAACCAGCCAAAATCGGGTCCTTTGGTTCATTTGACATGCTGGCCTCCTGTGGTGGAGGCCTTGGGCTCCTCCCCTTCCTTTCTGATTTGGTCCCAATACAATGGACCAACGTGGCCAGCGACATAGCCCTCGATAACCCTTTGGCGTTGTTCATTCCAATTGATTGGGGCGGTAACCCGGGTTACGGGCCTTGGAGGCTTCAACTCATCGAAAAAGCGGGTTACGGAGGGGAACAATACATCAAAGAAGAGTAATTCAATGACCATGAACCCTACCATCACGAAGGAAAGCAATATCCCCATGGCTTTCAGCAAGTTCATCCAATCCGACATTAAGGTGCTCCCTGTTTTTGTGGTTGGTTTTGGTGGTAGTCCACCGAACGCAGGGTATGGGTTACCCATTCGCCGTTCTTCTTTTGCTGTACGAAGACCGCACAGAGGTTCTTGAGCCGCGGTGTTTCGTCATAAGGGTCGTCTACATATTTCAAATGGGCGATTTCCTCGATCGTGATCAGAGCTGCTTCCAAGCGGTGGGCATAAACATACTCGTTCAAGATCCAGGGCGGTCCATCTGGAAGGCCACTCATGATAAACCCGATGCGGTAACCGGGCGGGGACGTAGTTTCCTTGTAATTGGTCCATGTGAACCATAGGAAATAAAGCCAACCAAAAAACCCAAGATATGCCAACAACAACACCGGTTTCGATGTTTTGGAAGGCAAGAAGAACCTGCGGCAATGTTGGGCGAACCTGGACATAGGCGCCTCCTCAAGGAATATCACTGTTGTCCCTTAGATGGGGTGGGTTATTGGTTCGGTAGATATCTCGCCCAATCGACCAGCCACCCAATATCAAAACGATCAGAACAGCCCAAAAAGTCATGCAAAGACCTCCTCTTTGGTTCGGCCCATCCCATCCTGATCGTCGGCTTTCCACTCATGAACTGCATTTGCTCATAGGTATCGTTGTTTGTTCTTTCCATGATCCGAAGGGCGCCGATCGGCTGAAAACCGATCACGATATCGGGCGTGATGTATGGCTTTTGGTTAAGGTGGGCATTAAAGAAAATTTTGGCTTGCGCGATCGCCACTTGACGATCGTCGGTGGTGTAGGCGTAGCGGGTGCCTCCTTTTGAAAGAAGCCGTACCCCAAAATGGGAGGGCTGCTGTTTTGTCCAGGTCAAGAATTCTTCTAGGTCTTTTCGGTATGCCAGAATACCGGATAGAAACCCCGAAACGAAGATGAGAAGTCCGAAGTAAATATGGAGATCATTCATTCTGGCTCCTTAGGTGTTCACAGCGTGGTTTGCCGGTCAAGATCAAGGTAAGGATCAAGGCTATAGGCAAAGAGAAAACCGACGAGAAGGGTGTAGGTGATGAAAAGCGTTACCGTCAGTAGAATATGAGTCAAGGTATAGACCGGCAACATAGGGCTTTGGCCTGCCTTTAGGAGCAGGAGCATATTGCCGTGGTCTTGAAGGCCCGATGAGTAGATTGCGATGGTCAACAAAGCCATGATGCCCAACAAGCCAATTAAAGGATCGATAAAGAAGGCAGCGAAGGGAATCGGGATGAGTTTCGCGATCCGGACGAGGGCTGCTTTCCATGAAGGCGAAACCCTGGTTCCCGGTTCATCTGGCAATCCGAGGTAAGGCAAAGGGCACAGCATTACGAAAAGCGTGACTGCTAAGGTTAGGGTGATTACGTCGAAATGAGTATTCGGGGGCCAACGAAGGGTCAAAGGTCCGGATGCGAGCAGACCTATAAGGATTGCGCCTATGAACAGGTGCCCCCGGATTAAATGCCTTTGGAATTGGTCGACCAAAAGGCTTTGGAGTTGTAACAAATTATCTTCGTTTGTGCGCATGGTTGGTCCTTATGGGTTGAACTTCCAATTCGGGGCGTGGCCTATGAATTGGCCGATGATCAGGACCATGGAGAGCATGTGAAGGAATAGGGCGAGGACCCCCATGAAAGAAAAATACATTCGAAAAACGCGGTGTTTCCAATCGGTTTCGGGGATGAGCCGGGTCAAGGCCATGAAGTGGATCTGATGGATCCACACATAAACGGACAAGGCCGTCAGGCCTCCCCAACTGACCAAGCCCACCGGATAATTGAGGACCAGGGCCAGGATGATGACCGGTACCGTTGGGTACAAAAAAGCCCTTTTGGCCTTCCAAGTGGGCAGCAGGGTTTGAAAACGCGGGGTGTTCCTGGCGGGCAGGCATAGGAAGCCGAAGGCGAGGTAAAGCGCGACGAATGGGAAGGCCTTTAACGCTAACCCGATCCCGTCCAGAAAAATAGGTGTGAAAAGAACCAACCAAAAAGCCGCGGCCAAACTCAGAATCGGGAGGACGGCCGCCCAAATGAGTTCACCCGGCACTCGGTTCTGTTCGAGTGTTCTGTTTTGGTCAGCATGAAATAGTTTAATATCTTCATTTTTTCCACGGACGTAGCTATTACCCCCGATAACTAAAACTTTTGACATAGGAAAAGAGCCTTTAATCACATTCTTTACCATGTGCAATCATAAAATAGTCTAAATGGAAGCTTTAATGTTGTTAAAGGCCCTCTCAGTGTGAGCCTTAAGCTAATCGACCTCGACAGGGACGGAATGGGGAAGGGGTTATAAACAATTGACATGCTTACTTTGTACCTGAACAAGGAAAATCCATGAAAATGGTGAAAGTAAGTAGGATCGCATAATGACAGTAAACAGTTTTGAAGGTCGTATTATTATCAGAAATATTAGATAATATGTATATAAGATGGCGTGTCAGAAAATGATTATGAATGTGCTTTACAACTAGTAACAATAGAATGATGAATCTAGTTAAAAACTAAAAACTAGTAAAACATCAGTTTAAAACTAGAGCATGGCTTAAACAATCGGACTGAACCTAGGACCTACATGTCTACTTTTTCGTTGACAGTTTCATAGAAACCGCCTCCAATAGAAGATTATTTATTTTTGAGGCAGAGTGCAACTTCTATGTTCCGAAATCGATTAAAAGTAAACTAAGTACAGAAGATTATTTATAGTTGTTATAGCGGACCTACTAGTTTGCAAGTATATTCGCTCCGGTGCGAAAATTTGTATGTCGGCAGACAGAGCGTGATGAAAGTGTATTTATGTAAATGGCGTTTGAGATTATGGGTTGGAATAATTTCCTATAGATATTTGAGTCATGATTTCTTGATTTGGTATGTATTTGAAAGGAAGACGCGTGTTTAATAGCTTTGCAATCATCTTGAGGCAAGCATTAATTTAATGTAATATGATGACGCATCCGAGTATTTTGCATAAAGAGTTTACCGTCGAGCAGTTAAGGAAGAAGCCCTCATAATGTTCGATAAAGCCTTTCATTTTGTTACGTTGATAGCATTGAAACTCTGGTATGGTAGACACGGGAGTACTGAAGACAACGGCCGGGTTTCTATTCCTTGTGTCCCCACGATTTTCATTATTAAATTTGCTTCAAAACGCTTCATTCCTCAGTCACTAGATTATTATCTGCTGATAGGTAACCTCCATTTTGAGTTTAAGATGTACACTGATGCCTTTTGTCTTTCGTCTGCCTCCTTAGTCAACCATGGCCTACAACACAAATTTTAAGTTGCCACCTCCAAATCCAAACATTTGGAGCTGCCAGACCATCAGCTCTACGCACTCTATAATCGCGGTCTCTCATGCGAGAATTTGTATCAAGTATTTTGTCAGAGCACCCTTCTTATGTGCCTTTGCTGTTTCCTGGTGACATTCAAGTTCTGGAGAGCGTTGCGCGTTCGACAGAGCTAGTTTCCCGCTTGCCGTGTGTATAATAAATTTGTTGTCAATGAGATGTGAAAGCGTTGGTCTACTACGACATTGATTAGATCAATGTATGCAACTCCACCTTTTATACAGAAGTTTTTCGGAAACTGCATTCAAAAATTAAGGTGTTCGGTTGAGTATAATATACAGAACTTAATACAATTGATTTTAGTTCTCAGTGAAACAAGTGTGAAGTGGTCGGGCATTTGCCTTTAGTATGCATCTTGAGGTATATGAAGCACTGATCTCTAAATAGTATCAGTCATCTACGATGTTGTCCCAGTTTACAGCCCTTGCTGCACAGCATTCTTGTAATTTGGATAAAGTTTCTTTGTTGATGTGATGGTCAAGGGACGATGGAAAATGAAATGTCTATCATATGGAACCATGTGATAGTAGCTGAAGAAATTACGTTAACACAAACATTCGTTTGTTCTGTTACATAGAGTTGGTACCTAAGTGTTGTGTATATTATGAGAATTATTGATTATGATAGGGAAAATTTATGAAACGCAAAACTGCGTATTTCATTGTATGTTGTGATGGATAACAAAATAAGAAATGTTAGATGGATTCTTTACGACTGTTGATTTTGTCTTACTCTATTCATGGCGTTCTTAATTTGCTATAGATGCGTTTCGGTTCATTGGGACCGAGGTAGTTATTCTCAGTACAAAAGATACGTTCTCCGCAAATTAAGAACTTCGTGTACATTTAACTGAATTCGTAAATATCGTAAATTACCGATTAAGAGCTCACTTTTGAATAGACATCCGGCACAGAGTAGGCTCCCAATACATATGAAATGAGTGAAAAAGAGAAAGAGCCTTTACAATTTTCTTTTACGGTTGATGACAAAAACATTTAGATTCTCTCGTAATTAAATAATCTCTCTTGATTCCGTTAATTATTCCTACAAATGTAAGATTATTGTGCTACCTGACAGTCGGAGAAGATAGACATAACATTGAAAGGGAAATAGTATTTACTTTCAGTGCAATGTCGGCATGAGGATGCTGAAGATACCTACTACTTCAGGTAATGGATTCTTCGCAACTGACGGAAGCAGTTTGACAGGTTTTTCAAACGGCCGTCTCCACTTGTAAAACATAATCAACTTTAACAATTCTCCTCTCATCCGTTGAGATTGATTTGGGTGAGCAATTCCCCTTCATTTTGTATTATTTTCGGGAAAGACTTCATCAACAGTATGTGACGTCGTAATTAGAAGACTTTATTTAATGCCAAAGAATGCATTGGTCTGATTCAAAATATGCCCTCCCCCCCTACCTCCAAGAAATAATAAACAGGTATCAATAAACACTCTTAATAAACCAAATACATTTCATAGCACAATGAGTAAAGTAATCACTCAGACGAGAACAAGATCATGTCCTTAGCCTAAACATTTAGCATGATGCCCATCATACGATTAAAACGTTGCTTTATTGGTAGCTTTAAGCTTTGAAGATTAAATATAAAAATTCCTCATGTACCAGAGACAGTCAAATTGCTTTTTTTAATGTTAGGTCTAATAAGCCCCTTGGGCTTTCCAAAACATACTGTCACTTTTTCCCATTTTCCTGTAAGAAACATACAATTCAAATTCTCGTATTGAGTGTGCCTGTATGTTAATGCATATCACTATTAGGTTTAAGTAGTTCGCTTATGTACATGTTATCCATTCTTTGCAGTGTTCGAAACGTCAACACGTCTACAAGTTACTTGTGTCAACGAAAAATAGGAGTTGTAGACCATCTAATTGGCTATCGTGCTATCTTTTGCGAGCTTGGCACACGAGTTAGGGCCTTTTTGACTCTTACTCCTGCTTTGGTAATCAAGTTACAATAATACGTATATTGTTTAATATGCAAACACAGTTCTATGTCATCAAGAATCACTATGTATGAGCTGAGTACTAAAAAAGCTAGGTTCCTAAGCAAGTTTAAGACAGGAAATCCTGGCAATTTAAGCTCCTTTTAACTGGTTAGCAAGGAAATGTGACTGGTCCTTTCATTCTGGACGGAAGTCGTTTTCCTGTAGCTAGCAGTTTTTACCCTTCTCCTCCGTCAACGATCAACTTACTTAACCTTGTCCGTAATTTCACAGGACTATGGGCTCGTGCGTTTTCTTCGCGTATACGTTACACACACTTCCCTGTGAGTGAAAGCAAGGAGTAGAAACGATGTCAATGTTTTCACTCGAGGGGAAATGTTTTGGAGGATTTTTCGCTTTCAACAGTAGGATATCATCTCTCTACCCCTGCACCTGCATAAAGCCTGCATTCACACGAATTTTTATCACCAGCCGCTGCTGACACGAACAAGATCTTTAAGAATTACAAACTCAGTGTAGAATGGCAAAGGTATGATTATTCTTGGGACTTAGAAATATCATTCCAAAGTATTGTCTTCATATATGTTTCCTAGTAATCTTTATATTACAACGATGGCGCCAGTATCGCTCAACAATTTGTGGCATCCTCATAGTTTGCGTCTGCGCATGCTCGCCGTTTCTTTACATGTGTTGCATTGAATCAATGTAAATTAGGGAGAACTAAATTAGAAAATGAAAACTCGAGTTTTCTGTAAGTAAGAGCTCGGCTGTCTAGACAACAAACAATGGAGCAGTTGGCTTTTGCTGTCGGGCACACAGTTCTATCCTGTAACTCTGTAAATACGTCTGAGAAAGTCGTTCCTCTAATATGTCATCTTGCATCAGTGACGACAGAGAAAAATGATTTCACCGCAAGATTTTGCCTTCAAATGAAAGTTTCAAATCTAAGCAACCTTCGCAGAGGGGTGGTTGCAAGGTACCTATTAGAGCTAGTTGTCTGGTAGCGGCCTTTTTATCAAATTATGGTACATTTTAATTTTCCCTACAAGGGCTGTTGCACAGAAAGCACTATATAGTTTGTTTATTGTACAAAACACGACTATTGTACCAAATAGCAAAAGCATATTAAGTACATAAGCATGTACTTAAGTTTTTTTCGTTTGACACTCCTCAGAGTACAATCGTCAGAATGACCAAAATTAAATGTGTTAAAGACTATACCCATCTGTAATTTTGAAAGAGCCAATCAGAACTTGGACTGCCTGAATGGCTTGTGTTTTTTGGACAAATCAGCGTTCACTGAAAGCATTATTAAATTGGGGAAAACATCTCTATGATAAACAAGAAATGGTGCTGAAACTGATTTGTCTTTTGTAATATTTGCATTGATAAATGATTATTTTCATTATTGAAGAAAATTATTGACGTGCAACTGCATCTCTTCGTTCCTAATAGTCCTGCCACGGTTTGTGTCATCTGCTCTAACGGTAAACTGGATAAAGAGTTAGCAACCTATTGATCTATTTTTGTGGGAAACAGATTCAGTCCTTAAATACTGTAATGTATAATATTTTCAAAGTTAAAAAAATAATAATAATTAGTGTTTCCTGCCACCAAAATTCAGGCCAGTGAAGAAGCCATTATATATTTAGCCGTCTTGGATAGGAATGTTTCGTTAGAATTTGAAAACAGAGGATAGCAGTAGCCGTGACTTAAAGCTATTCAATGATGAAACCACGTTGTCTTTAATTACCCAGATCTACTCAGTAATACCAACATTTGGTTGAAAATCTGACATATGCTAACAATTACCTAGAGGATTCTCTTAGATATTGACAAAGGAGTATCCCCATTCTACATGGGGGGCCGCATTCGTTGAATCAAACGAAGATCGCCTTTTCCGATCAAGAGAATTTGTTGCAAACATAGCCTTTTGGATAACATGAATGACAAAAAGCGTGTCACTCGTATACATCTTATTTTAGTGACGCGTTGCAGACCTCTCCTACTTTATCATTTCTTAAGAAATTAAACATTTATAGCCAAGACGCTGAACAATAATATATGGCAATAATAAATAAACGAATTCATTTCCTTCCTTCCTTCACGATTTATTGTTGCTTTACTGCACAAACAGCATAAACTTTTAGATTTCAAACACAGTTGTAGTCTAAAGGCATACGAACCATAGCAAATTTTTACCCTCCGAGTAGGTTAAATCTGTCCTGTTTAAGCTTGTACTCTGCTTCACAGAAGGTTCTTACATTTTAAATAGATATCCTTTTTTAGAAACGATCACAATACAGTAGTTAGCAAAAACCTGTCCCATACTACATACAAACTCCTGATGAATGGAAGGGAACGGGAAGAAAACGGAAAAAATTGCATTTTAGAATTCTTGGTAGGTGTATAAGCGTGAGTGTAAGTATATAACAATACGTTGCCAAAATGAAGTCTTGAGGGAAAGATGTATTAATAGTAAGACATCTGAGTTTTTTTGCTGCGGTTTGTTTTCTAAAGATTCACTGTTGAAGAGCTAAGAAAGATAATCTTAACCGTTCTTGGTACTTATTGCATAAAAGACACTTCCGTATGACAGCACAGTCTTATTAATTATCATATTTCAAACTCTTTGCATTTTTCTCGGTGATATAGATACCGTATTTCCTCTTACAAATGCCGCGGCGTTTCTTACCAACTTTAGCTTTTGGAAGCGGCATTTTGATTCCCAGCTATAATTTTCATCCTTTGACTTTTTATACGGTGGGCAATTTTGAGATTTGGTAGCAAGCAAAATATTTCCGTTATCTTTGCTTTGGTAAAACTTTTAAGGACCACAGTTGTCATATGACAAATGGTTGATGTGCTTTTACTATGTTTCTATTGTATGACTGCCCACGTCTTAAATGCAGTATTTAAGAAGTTCGTGCTATGACGTATGACATGCCAAACGACAGTTACAATTTATATAAGAATTTTGACCAAAACATCCGTCTTTTACAAGACATTTCTGTTGGATTTGATCCCCACCAAGCCATGCTACTGTAGTTCTCCTTGTTGTGTTTAGCTATACTTACGAGTGGAGCACAGTGGAATCAACGCCTGGCATGAAAACCTATTGACACTCAATGCTCGATACTCCCTAACAAGGAGCCCGGAAGTTTCATAAACGTCTTGGCAGATTCATCAGTTCGTTAAGAAGCTATCAGGATACATTTTTCTAGCTTAACTTCTTTTTCTTCTTTTTCTTGTTTTTCTTTTTTCTTTCTTCTTTTTCTTCTTCTTTTTCTTCTTTTTCTTCTTTTTCTTCTACAACCTTTCCCCATTTAGTATAGGGTCGCTTCGGCAGATACATATCTCTTCCAGGTTTCTCTGTTTGCTGCATCTTCTTCCCTTGCATCAACGGATCCGCATGGCTGCTCCAATAGTGTCCATTCATCGTTGTTTTGGGCTGAATAAAATTTAAAGGACAAAGAAAGTGCAGAATTTCTTGGCTTTCAGTAAAGATGGAGATTAATCTTGCCTATCTGGGTCTCTGTTGTATAATACTTGCTCTCTAAGATTGGTCGCAGATGACAGAGAAGTATTAGTCACACAACCAGTGTCTGTTACATGTACGTCAACCAAATCCCCTCTTTCGTCAATGCTTGTGGAATGACACCCTGAAGAATCTACGCCCGATGTGATTGTGGTTGAGAAGAAATTCCTCTGGAATCAAATGTTGTCTGTTTTCTAAACCCGGTTGTACAATAATAAAGTATAGTCTTTCAAGTAAATGGAGACGTTGATTGTAATTGTGGTTTGGGGATATCATACTTTGAAAGAATGAAGGATCTCTCTCGCAAGCCACCCACTCACCATTTTAAATTAAACTTCAATATTTGCACAGGAAACTCATTCAACTACGTATGATACTGAGTGAAAGTACTTTTTTACAGTTAATTGACAAGATTTCGGCTTAAAGATGTGCTTGAGATTGGCGCCAAAGATAACACTTACACCGAGAACTTGGATTAAATTGTTGAGTAACTTACGAGACCGTGTATCCTTAAGTAGGCGCCCTTCACTGACTAGGAGCCCTGCAAACAAGCACGATTGTTCTCCTTAAGAAAACGCTTTTCTCGAAGCTCCTCCTACTATAAACCTTTGTTTTGATGATTCTGCTTCTGTTTAGCATTTACCAGATATAAATTGTTGATATTGTTTTCTCTCTAATTTGGTTACAATCTCATGCATAAATTGGGAATTAAATACATCTCGTTGCATATTGTGTAGCACGCCTAAGGTCCGAAGGCATTTGAAACTTAATATCAATTACTTTACCGAAAGTTTGCTTACGAGATGCAGAGGCTAAGCAATGCCTGGTAACTAAGCAATACCTGGTAACTAAGCAATGCCAGGTAATTAAGCAATACCAAGTAACTAAGCAGTACGTGGTAAATTAGTAATGCCTAAGAACTAAGCAATACCTAGTAACTAAGCAATACCTGGCAACTAAGCAATGCCTAGTAAGTAAGCAATACCTGGCAACTAAGTAATACCTGGTAGCTAAGCAATACCTGGCAACTAAGTAATAACTGGTAAGATGGGGTCCACTTTAAAAAAATACCGAGTGTGAGCATATGTTCCCATCAAGGTTGGAATTCGCACAATGTTGGATATTTGTCCCCAACGTATCTCAAATTTGCAATTTGTTTAAATCTGATTCGAAGACTGGAGACTTGGGTGGCATTGGTAGTTCTATCTTTTAAGCACATAATCACGTAACCTATGGTGTAATGGTTCACACATAAGAGTTGCAACAACAAAAGACGGGATTCGATTTTTCTTAGATCGACGTATTCTCCATTCAGCTTTTCATCCTATGTCATCGTACAAATATGTTAAATGGTGACCCCGATGTGATCCGAACACGCAGTTTTCTGACCTGGACATGCTAAAATAGTTCAGTGTGGCTTAACATTTACAACTTGATGCTAAAAATGATCCTGACTGAGAATACGATTGATTACAATATTTTTATAACCAATACCCATCTTTATGTTGAGCTAATTGGAGCCATCAAGGCCTCAAGCATAGGCGCACGGCCAAAGGGGCTGAGGAGGGCTGTAGCCCCCCCCCCCCCAGTTTGTTAAAATGTTATATTTTTTCAGGC
>JAAAKM020006971.1:149868886-149879546 GCA_010016025.2 Alatinidae sp. Z8VKAUB7J3 | reverse complement strand
CCAAAACTGATTTCTCAGTCACAAAATAATTGCGAGAGAATAGGTGATAGACTGTTATACCCTTAGGACAAGAATGCAATCGCAAGTGACGTGATAGACTGTTATACCCTTAGGACAAAGAAGCAATTTCAAGTGATGTTATACAGCCAAATAGCTTGTCAATACTGTGTCATACAGAAATGTATTTCCATGGGCAACAGAGACTAAATACCTAACTTTAGGTCTCTCTAAGGTATCAACTTTTGGCTCTTCCGTTCACTGCCTTCCCCAAATCACCGTTTGATCTCGGCATATATTAAGAGAAAATGCAAAGACAAGAGCAAAATGAGGGCAGAATGAACACATCGCCTAACTTTGAACTTAAAAAGTTAACAGAGGAGTAATTGGATCATTGACAGAGGGAAAGTTATATCACATGATATTTTCATTTCTTTACATACAGAATGATTGTTGTTATATCAGAGAGAAAGTGATCCTAATAGATTGTATACTTTGAAAGATATCAGAGGAATAGAAAACATGCTACCACTATGATACAAACCCGAAGACCCATACATACACGACGTGTGCCCCACCAGCTTTGCCGGAAAGAATCCCTATAGAAACGTATCCCAATTTGGTAGTTGTTAAATTAGTTTCTAATCATGGCTGATGGACATCAACATGCATTTCTATGTAGTGTGGAGACAAGCTTCTTTGTGCCCTGTGACTTGATCAAGGATGGCTTGGCCCTTGTCGTGTGAAGCAGTCCCAAGCCCATTAAAATTTCAAAGGTAGTGTCGGCACATAATATCGACATATTCATTATTTTTTTACTATCTTTCAAAAACATAATTTTCAAATCCTAAGTTCTTGATAATACTTTACAAAAATACCTATTTGAAGACATATTTGCTGAGGGTTGATTTAAGATCGTAGCTGGACGCTCTCATGGGTTAAATTTAAAACACAAAGTTTATGAAAATTCCTATTTTAACGTAACATTGTTGCATAGTGGGGAGGCTACTAGGAACACTCACGTTTTGGTTTTCATTCAAAGTTTATATTAAAACCTTGATTTATATAATATTAATGCAAATTAACGCTTTTTATCCAATTGTTTCCATAGAGATATTTTAATTTTTGAAAATATGTAATTTTTGAATCAAATCAGAAGTGCCATTTGATGATTTTTCCTCTTCGTAAGAGCAAATCAGAGTTGTCTATCATTCATTGCTCTGGTAATTAACTACAATTATGTTGTAAAAATCTGATCATCACATGTTCTTAATTATCAATATCGTTCTTTAAATAAGTTTCCTATGTTAAGGAAGTTCTTTAAAATGCAGCTATTCTAAAATTTTCCATAACATAATATATTTCAAAACCAATCAAATTGTACTAATTCCCTAGCTCCTACACCCTAAACCCTCGAATTTGACTATCTTTATTGCCTTCAATAAAACATATGGCCATCTCGTTTAACAGAGTATTATAAACAGTTATTGTTCTTTAATGTGGCAGGGTTGAACAGCACAAAAACACTCATATTGACATTTTCAGACTTTCGGGAGGCGAGGGAAGTCTGATGTAAATCAGTGGTTAAAAAACTAGTAATAAAGACAACTGGGCTAAACGTCATGCCTGAAGTCTACTTGCTCACCAAAGGGTTTTCAAATTAAAGAAAAAAGTTAAATTTAGACGTGCAACAAACTTGTCAACTTATTGAAAATAAAATGCGTGAAATATTTGTGGAAGCAGAATTTTGTGAGGCGCTACCACGGTTGACGCGGAAGAGAAACTTTTCAAAATTACATCGCCCAAATATATCTTCCCCAGTCATTATCTTCTGTAACATGAGACTCCTAAAGTTCTGCTGCAAACGACTTCCTAGGCCCTAAAAACTAGGAAGAAAGGAGAACTTAACCCTGTTCCCAATGAAGATTTTCGATTGAAAACACTGATCAAAAAGAAATTTTGTGATGACATTGTTTTTATGCTAACTGCCGGTTTTCTTCAGTTAAAATTGAGAATCGGTCTTTCCTTCCTTTGTTGTGAAACGCATGTATTTAAGGTACAAAATTTCATGCGTGCATGATGCGTTAGCGTCCCAAAAATGCGTGAAAACACGCAAAATGAGTACACTTTCGACTCATTGCCATAGATCTATTGAATCTATAGAACATTAATATCGTCAGTACTAAATGGATTCAATATACCTTCCAAAACATTAAAATCTATCAGACCCTTGAATCGTACCTCCATACCATCTTGGAATTGGCGGATTTTTTAAGCTCGGTAGCACTATATATCATAATAATTAATAAACATAACATTTAATTATATATATAATCTATATATATATAGATAGGTGAACAACTGGGCTAACGCATTATGAAGTCATTTAGGGGATCTACGCATTTTTTTTGAGGAGTAATGACTGGTCAAGTGACACCTACCATCCGCTCACTTTAAACACAAATTATCATAACATCACGTTGGAAAATGTTCAGAATCCTTCCAATTTACGTTTCTTCCCTTTCCCCCAAATTGGTCATATTTCCCGGTTATCGACCTCACGTTTTACTTTATTTTACCTTTTGATTCGCTGGAATTATAATTTATCTCATTCAATTAACAACTTATGCCAATTTATGACAACAACCGTTATCAAACACTAAAGTGCTCAAGGTAACGATTTTGATGCCTCAAAGAGATGCTACGTAAGTATGCCATACTTTCATGTCTGTTAGTTCTTAACTAATGAAATCAGTTTTCTTTTGCCAAAAATTGCTATTCTAAAACTTAAACCAAGGTTTAATGAAATGCTCTCAACAAATCCGAGTTACCCACAACGTTGAAGTGACGAAAATGACACTGTAAAGGCCTATAGGTTGTTCCACGTGCAATTAGTCAAAAATTGCGTGGGGACTGGATGTAAAAGTTCACGTGTCCTTCAGCGTTCGTGCAGGGGGTTGGTTGCCACTCCCAAGTGCAGTCAGTGTTCATCTACTTCAAGTGGCAATTCTGAGCGAACATAAGTCTGGCGCCATTTGTTTCCATTGATCATCATTTAAAGAAGAGAAATGCGAACATGCAGACGAAGCACTTAATTATTAGTTCTTCCCATTCTTTGTTCCCAGAGAGAGGGACAAGTTACTTCAGACGAAAGGCTGACTCTTGACCACCACCACCAAGAAAGTTTTCCTCTCAAGATTTAAACCGTGATAAATAAGCCAAAATATTGAAACACACAATACTAACTTGACACACGAAAGTTTTAGGTTAGAGTTTTGAGTAGGGGAAATTGCCAATATCAGTTAAGTGGGTCTTGGCGGCAAAAGATAATTTTAATAACGCAGAGGGTGTTATTTTCTGTATGAAATTTCAGCATTTTCTCATTTTTTCATTTTCATTTTTATTACTTATCGCGGCAGAGGGAAATACTTCACCAAAATAGAAGTTAAAGATAAATGAATTGTACAAGAAGATTTCAATGTGATTTCGTTGACTGAGATAGGCGCAAGATTTAAAAATGATGTCGATTCTACCATCCGTTGGTGTAGGCAATATGGGCTATTGCCATCAGAAATGGATTAATACTACCCAGCATGTAACTCTCCGTGTAGGCAGCAAAATTACGCCAGAAACACCGATGTGTTGACTTGGAGATGTTCCAAGAAACGATGACAATTGAATATGTGCTATTTTTGTTTAAAAATTGCAATTAAATTAATTAAAGTGCTGAATTACGGATTATTTTATGTTGTACTTACCGAAGACATGTAAAGATATGAAAATCCAAGGGGGTGCAGATCTGTATTAGCGCCTATTTTCCCTCCTATGATTTTTGCAATTTTTTCTTCATTTGATCGGTTTCCCAGTTGATAACTTCAAAGTTGAAGACATCGCTATAAATTTGAGAGTGAAATAACATATAACCGGAAAGCCAAATAGTTACATGGGTGTGAAACATAATTAGAGTTTAGTTTGTGCCTGGTCACCCAAAAGAACTAAAAACTTTCTCGGTTTCTTTTCCATAGTCAAGAAAATTCTAATTGTACCACTCTACACATACAGTGTAATCGTATTGCAATGTTTTACCGCATTTCGCGTGATGTTTGGGAAGAGGTATAATGTAAATATAACAAAGTTGAAATGTTGTTAATAATTTATCTGTAAATCGTGGGGTTTCTCCTTCTTATCAGGGTGACTGGTTTAGAACGCCGGAAAGAAAAGATTCCAACCGTTCCTTACGGAATAGATAAGCGAAGTAGAATGCCAGGTGGATAGACTTGGGAAAAGCTAATGGATTGACGAAGCAGTTAGCATAATCTGCTAAAAATAATTTAGAAATAACTTAGTTCAATTGTTTAAAAGACTGAAAGTATAAGATATTCTGATTTATTTCATACTCTTCATCGGCTCCTTTTAATTGTGCTGTAAAAATTGGGAATTTTGGTAAGCTGTGATTTAAAAATCTAGAGCAGTTACAAGGAAAAACGGAGGATTTCTCAGTCAAATGAGCATAGATTTGTGTAAAGAAAGTCAACACTGAATACTACCTTGAGTAACAGATTCATTTTAACTAAAGGTTTAGCCAGACACTGGTCATATTAAATCGTCCGAGTGAAGAAAGCTTGGTTGAAAATTTATCGGAACGAGAGAGATAAAATATGCCTGGAGCATAAGAAACGCGTAAGCGACGCGGTCCATGTCACTCGTGTTATTGACAAAGGCAAAAGTCATAAACAAGTTCTTTTTGTCGATAGTGTTGGTCTTGCCGCTTTAGAAGCTGCATTCATCAAAACAACGAAGCCAAAAAAAAACCCTTACGTTTTTCTTAATAACACGAGCGACAGAAAAAGTGTCTTTCATGCTTGTATTATTTTCACGTATTGAAATCGAGGCTGTCAAATTTACATTTGCTTTACAAGTTTCGTGTAGAAAAGTTGTGAATGTACCGTTTTTTGTCTGGTTGCAGCTCTACTCAGCATATCAGAATGCGTTATGGTTTCGTCGGAAGATATTTGTTGGATCGCTAACAAATGATGTAAGTATACAAGAACTTCTTTCCAGACAAACTAAAGTAATTTGCACGCTTCTGCTACCCTCTATTTATTAGATAGCCTGTTTTGTAGTTTTACCGCTTGTTCAGGATAGCTTTATTGTCAGCGCCACTAGTTACCAGGGATCTCTGATTGATTTAAAAGAATAAAAGAAAAATTAAAAAATAATGCAGGAACTGTACTACAGCAACAAATTTACTACTTAGATATCTACCCAAGTATCTTATTGCTTAATATAATTTTTATTGCGTAAAGAATAATAGTCAAGCCCGTGACGTTTGGTTGTGTTCAGGCAGAGGGACATAGGTTGTTATTTCATTATCGCTTTCATTCCTTAAGAGCCAAGGGAGTCCTACTTCAAGTTAAGTAGTTACCTGGAATAAGTTAAAAGAAAAAATGAACCATGAAACAAACAGGAAATGAAATGAAAGTTTGTAGAACAGGAGAAAATGAGAGTCTGAGAAAAAACTTAACGACTGTATAACTAAAATTATTCAAGTTGTGTGCTAGTAGAAAGTAGTTTGCTGGAAGTATAGTCAATAGTTTTTCAGTCCTGGTCAAGTAGCTGTTTGCATAGAATTCATTGTATGTTTTGGGTACCACAGCAGAGAAATCGTGCAGGGATTTGTATACCGTTTTCATCCTCTCCTGACAAGTAGAAAAATTATTTGATAAACCGTCTCCAAAGAGCATTTACCAAAGTAGTATGTATACAAAGAGCTCAGCAATGTAGCATCTCTTTGGTGAGACGACATTTCTAAGGTCAAACACATTAAGCACTTGGAGTCACTATCTCAAAGATGACAAGAACACCCCATGGATTAAAGACGAAAGACAAAACTTTGGTACTGCCGAACTACAACTTTGCTAGACCTGGTTACCTGAGTCAAGTATGGAGTCTATGGACCCCAATCAAGTCAAAAGATGGATGATACTCCCAATGAGCTTAATAGAATTTTCATCATCCAATAGGTACCCCAAATACGACGCCTGTTTAAGTAAAGAGACGAGTCTTCATTGATTAAATGCAAAATTCATAAGTTTTACTCCAATGAACATTGATAAACAAGAGTAGGAGGTTAGGACCAACTATGAAGCCTTGTGGAACTCCAACATAGACAGTAAAATCATCTGAGATTTTGCCTTCAAGAGGAGCTTTTAGTCTTTTATCACTAAGAAAGGAAAAGATGACGCGAAAAGTCTCTATCCAATTTTATAAAAGTATGTATAAGACTAGCATGCTACGTGCTATCAAATGCCTAGTAGATGGCACGGGAAGTAGTCATGAATTCTCTACACATGCTAAGACATCTATTAAATATATTCCCGTTTTACGTTTCAAAAGTTCAAAGAGTTGTATTCTTTACAAGAAATAGTATAATAAGCTGGTCATGTTGCAAAGTCATCATGGGCGTACGACACCATTGTTTCCACTGTTTCTTGGGAGATTTTTGTTGTACCTATTAGGTTCACCGTATGAACTATCGCACGAAACTACAGAACATTTTCCGCATATATCTCCACAGCATTTCTACTAAACTGAATTTATGCCGGCCATGTAAATATTATATAATATTATTATTATATATTATTAATATATCTATATAATATATTAATAGAATATTATTATATTATAATATTTTCCAACTTTTTGTTTTTTAGGTAACTGCATTAGAACTTGCAGGCTTCTTCTCGATGTTTGGTTGTGTTGACGAAGTCAAGATCATCTCTGATCACCTGGGAAGTTCCAAAGGGTAATAGTGATTTATTCAAAGTTACGATGACATTCCAATCAAAAATGCTTTACAAAATCCACTTGTTTATTGATTTTGGTTTGCTCTTTGTTTGCGAGAGGGGAGATGTTTAATTTGTGAAATATCGTATCTTATCTGAGGTAGCGAGAGTAGAGATTTCAGATAGGTTCCTGCAAAACCAAGCAGAAAAATTTGCAGAAAAATTGGGGGGGGGGGGGGAGAGGAGGGGCAAATCATGTAACTCATCTCACAAGGTTTTGTATCGTTTTGTCTTTAGTACCGCAATTATCCGATTAACTGCACGATGCACTTGTAGATGAGATTTAAGTTCAGTGGCATCTTCTTCGAAGGGGGTAGGGAGCAATTATTCGAGAAAGTACACTAATTACAAATATCGAGAAAATGTTGAAAGCTTGTTATTTCCTGAGCTTTACCTGGATGTTTTGAAAAAGCACTAGAGGTATAGAAAATATGTCGCAAGAGAGGGTCGAACACCGTGACCCACGCTTTCGTAGCGTGTGCTCTACCAACCGAGCTAGGTGACCCTCGTTGTTGACGTACTTTAATGTTCATGCGTGTATGTCATGTTACATATCAAGTAGTTACCTAACTATAATAATTTGCTGTTGAAGAAAGAGCGTGTGCTTTTCGTGGAATACTACCATGTTACTATCGTTTTTGGGTGTCCCTAATTGAAGAGTCGCACTTACAAGAGATTTGCCGCGAATAGGGTACACTCATTCAGAGGTGCGGTAAAATAGAATAATTACGATATTTGTGGTTTTGATTTTCCAGACGTAAAGATATTCAGTAGAAAATAGGTGTGAGCTGGTCGAGTAAACTTTGTCTTACGCAAGTTCACAGTTACTCGAAGCTTCTCACTGTGCCCTCGGACTATCGATTATTGAGTACTAAAGTGTGACGTCACGATTTAATGAATATCAGAAATTTGATAATATTTTTGACGGATCACTTTTTTCTTGTTGTCATAGAAAACCTGTCCAATTTTCAGAACCATACCTTGAGCAATCGTTGAGATAGGCCCTTTCAAACTTTAAATCACGTCCAATAAAACCTTGTTAAATGAACCCAGTTCATAATTTTATGAACTGAGCAAAATTAACAGTGTTTCCTTAAGGCCTTTGAAAGAAAATTCATAATATTGATAGCCTCTCTTCCCTGAATGATACATCCTCACTGGACCAAAGAAAAGTATCTGAGCTGACCGCAGACTTTCGTGATCTCTTCTGATTTTTCACAGAAGGCACCGTGGTAAGATGGTTAGACTGTTAGACTCATAATACAAGGGTTTTGAAGTGAATCCCGTTGGAATACTTGGGCTTAAATTCCAAAGTTTGTCAGGGCAGGATATCACTTGAAAAGCACAAAAAAGCATTACTTTTCAGGGTAGATGGGGAAAATCAAGACATCTAATTTTCTGTTACATAATAAATAGTCCCTCAATAAAAAGTTGTTTTATGTTTCCTGGCGCTGTAACACAGTCCTCTCTTGTTGGTTTTAAGCAGTCTTTTAGACCACTGTGCCGCCATTTCCCTTACAGACGAATCCGGTTTATGACAACGTAATCTTATTTGCGAAAGCATGTAAATCTCCTTACGTACCTGATTATTACTATTGAACCATCAAATAAGTTGAAAGGATCCTTAATGTATCCATAAACACCATATCCTGTCACTTTCACCACAAATTCAATTGTAAATAAGGCAGTGAAAATATAGTTGAAGACTTCTAAGACTTTGGTCATTGCATCCGGCTGTTTAAACAAATGAAAATAAGTTAGGAAGAGAGGTCTTTTACGACAATGGGTTCCCAGATATCTAGTGAAAGATGAAATCGGAAACATGAAAGCCAATAGAAAACCATAAATCCATGGTATCTATTAACCTTTTTGGCGTTTTTATATGTAAGCCTCTTATTATTAATCCACTTTATATTATGGGACCTTCCAGGTTAGAGGTTAGAGGTCACAGGTCTTTGTTACTTTGAATACAATGTGCAAGTTTCTTTGACTGACAAATACAGTACAACTACTTGAAATTATTAAGAACCGTAATCTTAGAATTGTTTCTGATGTGTCTACGAGACAAGGAGTCATCTTGTATTTAGGCAAGTACATTTTACTTGCTCGATTTTTTAGTATTGCACATGTAGGCAAAGTATCACGTCCCGTGGGAGAAACCTAAATTTCAAGACTTTACTTAAGATAAGGGGTTTTGAGTTACTATCATTGTTTATCCATATGTACTAAATTCCCATAATTTAGGGCAAACTATTTCTAAGAGCCCAGAGCATTCAAAGGTGAAGAATCCAGACCCCTCGAGGGAGGAACGTATAGGTGTGGACAAGTTGCTAAGGATACTTTGATGCACAAAAGAAGACCCCTTTGAAGTACAAAATGTTTCAGGAGGCCTATGAGGGCAATATACTTAAGACTAAGTAGTCTTTACCAGGAAATCTCTAAAATTTAGATGAAATAGGAGAACCACATTACATTTGGGGTAAATGGGAGGATTACTATCTTTCCTCAAATGCGTTTGTGGTTCTGCCTCCATCAGAACATGTAGAACATTCATTTAATAAAAACGTTGTCAAGAGAGACAGAGTAGCAAAGCTCCACGAATCTTTTTAGTGTTCAGAGAAAAGCAGTATTTGGAAGTAGCCGTAAAAGTAGAGTGTTCGCATGTAGAAAAGAGAGACTTCTTTAAGTCAAATATGTACATCGTTAGTCTTTGCTCAGATTTATTAAGTAAATATTTCCTAATAAATTAGCCTTCAGTAAATGGAATTAGCCTACCTGTCCATAGTGCTCCATACCCATAGTAATGGTATTCAATAAAATTCCTGCCATGATTATCCATTTGAATGGGCCAGATTCACAAAAAAACTGTAACTTCGATTGCACTTTTTCGTAAACGCTTAAAGGTTCATCTTCATCGTCACTACTATCACTTTGAAAGTAATATTCGTATGTATTAGGGTCTATATCCTTTTCATACTTAGAAAACATATGATCCTTGTCATTATTTGCGTCGTTATAACATGGTGGACGGGACTTCTCAAGTCCACCGGCAGGCTGCCGTAAGTTCGACGTAGACTTCGATGGACTCTCTGGCTCCGCTGCCGGAGAGAAAAAAGAAACTGTATGCGTAGGTTGATTAGCACGAGTCGTAGATGTAGGTCTTGACCTACAAATAAGAACTGTAGTATCTGGCATGAGTAATGCCGTACTTTGTATTGCTAAGGATCCCACCTTTCCTGAGTTCTCATCATTGTCTATTTGAACTATTGTAGGAGGTGGTATTGCTACCGGTGGTTGCCCTGTATCAGGAGCTGTTATTGCTTTTGCTATAGAGCCATGCTCAATACCAGTTCCTGTACCTGAGTTTGAGCTACTTTGTTCACTTGGACAGATATGATGATGATGATGGTGTATATGGTGATGGTGATGGTGGTGAAAGTGTATTGTACCAGACTTTTTCTTTTTCTTCCCTCTCCTTCTAGATTTTTTCGGAACACATCTTCCATGACATAAAGTTGTCCTTTCTAAGCGACGTATTAATCGCCTTTTCATGCGTCGAGCAGTATGAACAATGACAGAGAGAATGACCGAATAGCATCCCTGTCCATTTTGTTCGCTGGAACTTGCTAATGTACTCATCGATTTCGACAACCTCGCTCTCCTTTGGGCTTCCTCTATTAAAGCCGATTCTCTTTGCCTCGTTTCCGAGAACTGAGTGGCAATAACAACCAAACAGAGGTTTGTCATGAAATATGCTCCAAGCTAAAAGACAAGAACAATATTTTGAAGTTAAGTTAGGTAGAGGAATGCACAATGAA
>JAAAKM020006971.1:149858404-149868786 GCA_010016025.2 Alatinidae sp. Z8VKAUB7J3 | reverse complement strand
ATGTATATGAGTAATGACTTTTTGAAATAATTTACATATATATAGCTGTTTGAGAGCGAGAAACTCTTTATGGTGAAAGTGATTGTTAGGGATGGTTTGGCCACAACAACACAGTGCCTGTCCTTGTTGGCATTGTTTGTTTTCTGTACATTATTTTAAATGAGATGACACAATACAATCATGCAGGATACGATGCCATCTTTAGATTAAACCCAAATAAAATTACCCTTGATTAAAAGACCTCGTATTATAACCAAGAATTAAAGAAGGATTGTATATTTTCCACAGAAGAGGTCTCTATACCTGTTTGTCATCCCTCCTAGTTTCCAGCTGCGATGCACGCCCCCATCCACCCATTTCCCCAAGAACTTATCATTAAAACATGACACTTAAAACACTAAGCTGTGCGTTTCAAACGTTTTAAACTTTTCTAGTAATGCGTCGTAGAACTTAATTTCTTTCATGACTATATATATTAGTCAAGGTACGAAATATTGACACAAAATGGATGCAAAACTGCTCGTAATTCTTTTTGGTACATCTTCCATTGCATAGGCTATTTCATTCAAAGAAATTGGAAGTTTCACATGGGGGCTCAGATTAGACACTACATCGCAGAAATTTTAACCCTAAGGATGCTTACCATTACTCTGAATGGGATTTTGCCTATTAGGAAGGCTAAGGTAATTCATTTCAATTCTTTATCTTTATCTCCTTTTGCTAAAATCAATAAAACCTACCATACTTGCTTTAATGACGACTCAATTTGTTTACTTCCCACACTTTCAATGCTACCTCCATTTTTTACCCACTTAAAAGTCGATCGATGGTCCATTATCCTAATTTAGGTAGACTCTTAAATAGATATGCAGCACGACATAGTTATTCTTGATAAAAGTGTGATTTTTGTTAACTCTTTACAGGTTCTTTTTAAAAATTAACAATAGAATTTCTATTCTCTAAGTGCAAGTTCAGCCTAATTTCCTTTGCGTCCGATCTCATTTAAATTGTTAGACACTTCTGGACTTTTATCTCCTTTATTTGAAAGACTAGCATTTTTATAACACATACAGTTTCTACATACTTATGATTTGCTTAATAACCGATTCTATCTTAGTTCTTTGCAAGCTCCCCCGAATACATAATACATGCGCATCTTCTCGTTGTGTGTTTTATGTCCCATCTTTACATGAGATTTTATCGAAGCCCATTTCGAGCCCCGTACAATCCATGCGAGATTTCCTAGTTCTACCACCGCTTGCTACTTTACATGTATTTTTACGAAACTTTTGTGTATAATTTGTCTTTGAAACATGCTGTTTGCAGCCCCATTAGCATGTGTGACTT
Source organism: Alatinidae sp. Z8VKAUB7J3 (assembly GCA_010016025.2). NCBI lineage: Eukaryota > Metazoa > Cnidaria > Cubozoa > Carybdeida > Alatinidae > Alatinidae sp. Z8VKAUB7J3. The sequence continues at coordinate 149,867,439 of JAAAKM020006971.1, read as the reverse complement.
TCTTAATTTCTAGCGAAATCTTCGTGTAAGCGCAAGTGCATTTATCTTTTCCTCGTGTACACAGCTCATGTCGTACCAGACCATGAAATGGTTATCAGACAGAAAATGAACTAATATGAGCAGAATGAGGCAAACGAAGTACGTGTGTAATGGAGGATATAAATAGAAAAATCTTGCTTAGATATTTTGGTAAATGAGCTGACGAATGGAAGATCGAGTCAAAACGTATATGATTAAGACAGATTGTTACAGAGAACAGAGTACTCACAACGATGAGGGTTACGTAATAAACCCACACCCAAGGGCTGTAACTATCTTGTAGCATGTACATAATTTCACACCATCCTTCCAATGTGATCACCTATGAAAGAAAGAAGATGCAAACACGGGAAATTATTTTACTAGAAATAGCTGCAAAACATTTGAGTTTATATGCATATCCTCGCCTCCATACTGAACCATTGTTATAATACTATAAGCAATTTAGGAGTTTTTATCACCTTCATTTTAACTTCACAATAGAAACTCTACATCACTTAGATTTTAAATTCGTATTGCTTTAAAGATAATTTCCAATGATATTGCAAGTCGATTCCTGTATCGAGGCTGGAATTAAAAAACACCCGTAGCTCCCTCCTTTGAGAAACATTAGTAAAGTAAAACTAAAAGTAGCAATGTTTTACTTTGTGAAACACTTCTCATACTTCGGTTACATCTGATCTTCCAAAGACTTAGTTATTAAGCAAACATCATAAATCTATAATAAATAATTTTAATTAACCGAAGTACATTTTGTTGTGACAAAAGACAAGAGCTTGAATTTAGATGGGAGTCTTTCATTTTCTCAGCATGTGCAAGTGTTGTATTCGCTAGTCATTTGGGAAAATCCGCTATGAATGCCACCCAGCATATCAGCAATGTCATTAGTGTTTTATGAGCAAATTCCAAAGACTATGTTAAAACGTATATTGAAAACCATCTTTATCAGACAATTTGATGTGAAATAAGACAAGACAAAAACCGACTAATAACATTCCAGATTTCAAGATATAAAATTCAAGGAAAACTTGAATTTTATATCTTGAAATCAGGAAATGTTATTATTCGGTTTTTGTCGTATATATTTTGATAACTGAAACGTAGCAATCTATGAGTAATGGACTGTTGCTATTGGGGAGCCTTTTAAAGTTCACTATCGCCATTAATGACTCGTAATACGGGTCCACTGGCAACGTAAGTTCAAGGTCGTGCTTAAATTTCCAGGCTGGATGAGTATCTCCGTTATTATCTAAACAGCAAAAGTAGTAAACAGAAAACTTTATCGTTTTAACATAAGATGGCTTTGAATGTTCACTGTCTTTGGCTTAAATTCACCTAGTAGCAACCCATTGCGTGCGTGTGTACTTATTTAATAAACTACACACAACATCTCTTGTATTCTATTTTCATGATCCGCGTCTTTATACATTAAGAAAATGAATTTGATTATAAACTCGAGTTTTCTTTGCTCTAAGGAAGGCTTTTGCCGTGAACTAGATAAGATTAACTAAAATATCTCACTGTTTACAACCTAAGAAGAAAGAACCACTTTAAAAACGTTTGGAGAATATAAAGTTTGATCACTAATTGTTTTTGATTTTTGGGGGTAATCATAATATATGAACTTGGATTTGAATGATACAGTAGCACAGGGGCTATTAAAAGGTACATACACCCGTCGGTGGGCAAGGGCACCTAAATAGCGAACGCAAATTTTTGCGATCATAGCCACGTCCCAAATGTATACCAGAGTAAAGAGACGCAGAGTTAAGAATGTGCACATCTATGCTAATATGTTGATTTAATTATTAGTTCAAAGTATTTTTATTGCATGACTCAAAATAAATATTATTTTACTTAAATGCATATATCATTGATTGATTTACATGGGATTTTATAATCTATATAATACATACATTCTATAACATGTTACCAATAATTTATGACGCATTATCCATGAAAATCGGCCGATAGGGTAAATGCATACCTTAATACACAACATTAACGTGTACACGAATTAACGCGGCTTTTATTAACGTTGATCTAATGAACGTTTTTCAGACTAAAAATGCATTTTGACTGACATTAATTAACTTCTTTTCAAACGATCAAACAATTAGTGCCATCGTTAATCAATGCATGTGTTAATGAATAACTAAAACCAAGTATTTTAAAAAGACATTTTTCGCCGAAGTGTTTTCTCTTTCCCTCAAATTTATGTAATGCTTACCTAAAAGTGGCTTAAAGGGCAACGTTACCGAAGATTCACTTAGAAAAGTTTAAAAGATGAACACAAAAATAAAACCATCAAGTTGGAGATCATAGGTTCTGTTCTAACGCTTGTGGTTTTATCAGGTGCTCGTCTTCATTGTACTTTCTCCCCTGATAGTTGTTTTCGAATTGTAAAGGAAAACGTTTAAACTCGCGCAGTTCGACTTTTATCCCTAGTTGTCATTTCCCTCCAAATTTCATGTACCTCCAATCCTGTCAATAGCAAGTCACACAATACTTTGGTGTCACGGTATACTTGTAAAACAAAGAAGCTCAAATGTATGAACAAAATCTATAGATGCTACAAAATAGTGAAAGTTTCTTTTTTGACATTTCAACATTTTACCGCCAAGGAAAATTTTGCAGGGTCCATATTTTTTAAAAGCCTTGGCATAAATCAACGTTTCAAATATTAACGCGACGTTGAATTAACATTTCAAAAATTAACGCCAACCATTAATTAACGTTGATTTATTACCGTTTTTTTATAACGTTAATTAATGTTCAACGTTAATTTGTGTGTTGAGGTATATAGTTTAAATGCATATTTTGAGGCCGCAAATTCACCATGCAAATAATCGATGTTGACTGTAATTAAAAGAAATGGGGAAAACTTTTCAAGCCTGACTACTCCTCATCAAAATACGTTTTCGTAGTTTACAAATCAGTTAGCTAGCCTAAGAAAATATTCTAAGAAGTAAAGACTGAAGAATTAAAAAATACGTGCTGGCTCGTCAGGTCCTTAAGTAAACCCCGTTGATACGTTTTCCTTATCGACATTTCATTGACTTCTCATTAACTACTGCCATTTCTACGCTATCTTCCGACGGTTGCCGATCCTTGGAACACCTCTGGTCGTTGACATACAGTTAGCTGTTTCTCTGTTACATCGCAAAAGTCTCCAGTTACTTTAACACGACAGTATGAATGCACAGACTTTAATGGTAGTCAGATACAGAATGTACGTTATCGGAGTCAAACATTCTCGGGTATTAATACTGATTCATTTTGTGGCAGGAACTCACGGAATATAAACCAACTTCCCTCGCGCCATCGCAGTCTAACTTTCAAGTTTACCACAGAGCATCAAAGGCCGTCTCGTTTTTTAAAGTCTTTCAGTATTGTGCGCCTGTAGTCGATCGATAATTGCCACAATAAATATATGTTGATTAAGTAACGTGGTCAAATAATGAACTTTTCTCTCTTTTTCTTTCGCCTTCAAATAAACCAAATTTTCCATTCACAGTCGCGAGTTCTCCCCATCTTTCCATCTCGTTTTTTTACAGAAATATACAGGACGACATGTAATGGCCTATGTAACTATATACCTATTTCGAGTGCCAATGTATGCTAACTTTTAATATCAAATCCCAGCTGCTGCTACTAAACCATAGACGTGTTAAACAACTTTTAATGCTGCTGAAACTTCTAAATTACAGTAAGGACTTACCTTCAACACTGAACGAATGTGATTCAACCATTGTGTTGACTCGAGCTGTGACATCCACTTGTTTTCCGCAGCACTGTCGCATACAAGTTGCAGTTTATCGATGCTGTCTCTCATGGCATGAATGTTCGCAATGTCCATGAACTTAAGCTTACAATCATGGTATCGATTAACGACGTCCTCCGTCCCTTTGCCCTGTAGAAGAAACGGCGAAGTGTCTTTCAAGAAGTAAAAAGATGTATGAAAAAGGTAATCGCTTAACCGGAACTTCTTGTTTCAGATGATGCAGCCCAGACCTCCATCGGTCATATGGCATATATTTTCTGTGTCTTAAAATGCTATGATTTAAAATCCGTAATCCGAGGCCGTATGCCCCATTTCCTATATAGGACGACGACTTTTGCGTTTCTCTTCCAGCTTCTTCATTGTTTTGCCTGCTGAGGCTTCTGTTTGTAATTTAGTATGGCTTTTCGGGTTTTAAAGTTGGCTTTTCCATAGTTGGCTATGTGCCTGTTTTGATTATTTCTTCCTGTCCTCTTCAGTTGCCTTGTCTACGCCTTCCCTAACTCGAATCTTCAACTTGCATTCCATTAGGTCGGACCTGGACTATTTAATCTTTCAGCCTGTATATACCGCCAAAAACTACAAAAATTGGACTTCTTGGGTGGATAACAACCATTGCTATGAAAATTGCTTCTCACTCCCATTCGATTACTTCAACCCTCCTAATATGACTTCTGACCAAATATCCATGCCATTCTAATTATACCACCTCCCCCATTTATTTTTGGACTTGCGAATAATTGGATGAATTGTGAGAGATGTATGTTGTCATGTGAACGTAAGCTGAAAATAAATACTGATAAAAGTTGAGGAAAATCACTGGAACAAAATAACATAAACAGAAGCTCGTATTCAATAATTGAAAATGCATCAAACAGAACGCGCTCAATGTGGAAACCAACAACGGGAATCACTTTTGTGTGCGTAAGGATATAGGATATCAGAATACAGGACATAGGACACAGGACACAGGACACGGGACATAAGACACAGGGCATAGGACATAGGACACAGGGCATAGGACACAGGACACAGGACATAGGGCATAGGACATAGGACACAGGGCATAGGACACCGGACATAGGACACAGGGCATAGGACAACTACTGTCAGCTGAATCTAGATTAAGGCCATGAAGCTCATATCCTGTAACTGAAAATGGGTATGAACCAGGTGGCTGCTATATCTTCTATCCCCCCTCCCCGCCCACTTTTCTTTAAAAAAAGAACTATAACCGTAAAAACGTAACCAGACTATACAAAACGTTACCAGAGGGATACGAACCCCACGCTCAAATGACTACGGCGTATATTTTACTAACCTAGACTTGTAATCCAGATGATAAGATTGGATTGCTTTCCAATTCGCAAAAACAATCCGGGGATGCATATAGAATTCAGTTCAACACAATTTGCAAGATAGCATTTCTGTGCTATGTGACTTAACCCTGCTAAACAGCTTTCTAGCTAAATCAATCATTCTAGACCTCATTATATGTAGTGTAGGTTTGGAAAATTTAATAAAAACGCCTGCTAATTGCTGGAGAAAATATTATAAGGGATACTCATTCAAACGTGTTATCCAAAAACCGAGCTGTGACAATCCAACGACACTTCTTTAATCTTCACGACACATTCGATGTTTCATTAATGAACATCACATCCAGCACAGTTCTGAAGGTCAGCTTCTCAGCATTCTTTAACTTAAACTTTCAGAGAGAGCTTTCCAACTAAATAAATAAATCGAGACCCCATTGTCTTTGACGTAAGCTGATTTGATGAAAAACGTTGGCGAAAAAGCTTGTCTACGGCATTTCTTCGAATTTGGGACGTAAATGTGAAAACTAACAACGGGAATCACTTTTGTGTGGGCGAGGATATAGGATATCAGGATACAGGACATAGGACATAGGACATAGACACAGGACATAGGACACCGGGCATAGGATACAGGACATAGGACACAGGTCATAGGACACAGGGAGACTTACGCTATCGAAGTATATCGGCTAAAAACTGAGCTATGATATCCAATGACAACATTTCTTTAACCCTCCTCTTACGGACATTACATCAAGCTCTTTGGAACTGCTTCTCTCGATGTCTTAACTCCGCACAAGAAAGTTTTTTTTCACTTATTACTATTTTTTCTGTATTTTTGTTGCTGTACGACATCACCAGGGGCCACACTCCTAAGTATGAAACATGGAGGAACATTTCACATGCCATCTTCAGAGTAACAAACCCAAGGCGAGGCGGCAAGTGTTTGTGACATCGCCACTCAAACTCAAGGCTTAGATTCACCCTCTGCGCACCTGTATTGCTTTGGTTTGTGAGATGGGTAACCGCAACTTACATTAATCATATGTTAAGCGAACCTATTACGATTTGAAACCATAACCCTTAACCATTCATAAGTCCAACGCATGGCGCACGTTGTAGGACGGCTGAACGGTATGACACGTGGCTGATGCACAGGTGACACGTGGTATTTTCAAAAGTGCGGATTCAAAAACGCTCTCTATTAGGGTATTGGGGGACGTGTTTGCGACCTTACGGCTTACACGAGAGTATCATAAAAGTTTCAAAGGAAAGTATGCCTTTGTTAATGGCATTGCTACCTTCAGACGGTTTCCTCCGGCTGCTAGCATTGACCTTGCATCAAGGATTACCATTTTTTCACCACAAGAGTTGCATCCCCGCGCTGCTTGTATAAGATTTTCGTCCTCCACTGAATACTGTGAGGTACAAAGATATATATCTGTTAAGTCTGCCTAATTTATATTGGACACAAACAGGGCGATCTAAATAACAGGCCTTGACAACATGCAACCGGAGGCCAGAACTGGAGGCCATTGACTAAACATAAATCACGTATTAACAAAGACTATAATTCCACTAAACTTCCATGATAGCACGTCTTGGAAACACATCTATCTCTGTTCATTACAGTTCATTACACAACATTTCCAAGGCATGTTTATGTCACACATTGCAATAACTTTATATCAGATTATCTTCTTGAATTTTGTACACGTTCACCTTGTACATAAATCTCAACAATTCTGTTGCATTTAGGTGCCACAATCATTCTACGAAAAATCGCAGGTAGAAGTATGTGATTTACGCTTTCATTTTATTGTTAACGATTGCATTTCCAATAGTTAAATACTATTTTGTGCGTATAATATTCTAACGCAGAAAAACCAAGTGCTGACCGACTAACGAAACTAAATAACTAAACCAAGCTAATTATTTAACTAACTAAGCTAACCCAGCTAATTATTTAACTAAGTAAGCTAACTATTTAACTGGCTAAACTAACCAAGCTAACTATTTAACTAACTAAAACTAACGAAGCTAACTATTTAACTAACTAAACTAACCAAGCTAACTATTTAACTAACTAAAACTAACGAAGCTAACTATTTAACTAACCAAACTAACCAAGCTAACTATTTAACTAACTAAAACTAACGAAGCTAACTATTTAACTAACTAAACTAACCAAGCTAACTATTTAACTAACTAAAACTAACTAAGCTAACTATTTAACTAACTAAACTAACCAAGCTAACTATTTAACTAACTAAAACTAACTAAGCTAACTATTTAACTAACTAAACTAACCAAGCTAACTATTTAACTAACTAAAACTAACTAAGCTAACTATTTAACTTGGAGAGGAGGATTGTAATAAACTTGGACTATTAGCAGGTTTCAGCTTAGGTTTATCTGTTCCTAATGTACTGTTTACCAGCTCACAGCAATCAGATTTTGTAACGTAGCTTGTCAAGAGCATATCAACCTTAGTCTTATTTGTACTCCTAAGAGTATACTTTTTGTGCCCAGTGGTACTTAAGCTAGTTAAGGACAACTGTCCGATGTAGACATGTTAGAAGAAAAGTAGGTAATACGTCAAAGAAATATGTTACCTCAACCTTAATACCACAATCTTCACTTTTGCTTGCATTGAGCGTTGAAACGCTGTCTGCTAAAATTTTCTGAGTGAGAAAATTCCAATAGGGGCTCCACGTCATTACATCTACTTTAAATTGACAAGAAGAGATAAGACATATATTTTAGTGCGGCATCTTTATTTCGTTGGGCACATAACTCCCAGGCCTGTTGCCTCCGGGCCTTCCCTTCATAATAGAAGAAATCTTTTAAGACACATAGATTAGTTGAAGCAGACACTTTTCTTTCTTACGAAGTGTATCACGTTGCCAAAGAGTACAAAAGATCCAGACGTATTGTTACTGCATTTCTTCTATCGAAACAGTAGCTGAAGCAGACACTTTCCCTCCTTGCAAAGTATACCACGTTGCCAAAGAGTAGCCCTATACTTTTTTAAAAACGACTGACAGATTGTAACGGCATTGTTTCTACTAAAATATGCCTCGAGAGGATGTGAGAAGGACATAAAAACACCAATTCGGATCTCCTTTGAGTTGCAAATTAAGTGAAACATGGACAGTATATTGTGTTAATTAAGCAAATAGGCATTATAGGATTGCAAGAAATAGCTAAAAGGTTGTTGTATTAGGGAGTAAGCATGCAATGCTTAACGTGAGTATAGCACAGGCTTGTATTTGAAGTGAGATCAATGTTTTCTGGAACAGATAGCTGATTACACAATCAGTTAGTCAACTAGCTTGGTATTTACTTGAGATGAATCCAAATTAGTTTTTTTCTCAGCATGTTTATCCAGTTTTAACACGCAAGGTTACTATTAGAATTTATCATTAACATCTATTTTGCTGATATGAGCTTTTTATCATATAAGGGTTTGTTAACCCATACGAATTAAACTGTGTTTTGTAGGTCATCAACAGGGTCATGATCTTGCTTACAACGTAGAATTTGATCCTTTAAAGCAATTAAAATGAATCAGATAGCAAATAACTATGCTATACGTGTCAAATCGTTTCGAAGAAGTCATCAAACGCACTTTTTGAAAAGGTTATTTGCCGTCAAGTAAGTGAATTAGGATCGCACAAACATCGCTAAAACCTGCTATCGGTTTCTTTTTAAATACCTGACAGCGACAAATTTGCTAGGGCACATGCATTAATCAATGTTTTTGGTGCTATGGACGGTTATTTTGAGGAGATTTATGCTAAGTAGGAAATTAAACGGCAGGACATTTTACTTGAGAAACGCCCCATCTACGAATTGTCGCAGCGCAGTTAACATTTTTCAAGCCTTTATCACGT
>JAAAKM020006971.1:149797315-149850064 GCA_010016025.2 Alatinidae sp. Z8VKAUB7J3 | reverse complement strand
TCTCACTAGTGTGTACAGAAAGCCCTCATTTACGGGACAGTATAAGCTCTGGAACTCATTTCCCCCTAAAACTGGCATAACCTATCTCATCGCTACTTTAACTCCCCGCGCTTTTATCATTCGTTCAAAATGTAAACTCGATGAGGAATTAGCTAACATTAAATCATTTTTATAGAAATCGGCTTCCCAGAAAATGTCATCACAATTGTCATTTGTAACCAAAGTGCCAAGTTTTTTTTCTGAACCAGAGTATAGCCCGATGAAGTTCCTAGTATATTTGCGACTACCGTGGATTGGAAAACAAAAAATGAGAAGTGTACCAATGTTACTATAATTTGATATTTGTGAGAATATTACCTTTGTAGAATTCAGTTCTGCTCCTTATGTGTCAGCTACAGGGATGAGATTTTCCGTGCTTATCTAAATATAATAAGTACTTCCTCTACTTTCTTGTAGAAGGGACATGACTAGTCAAAGGTAGTTCGACTTATCAATGAGATTTCGTAGATTGGGCTGTATAATAGTTTTGATGATAGGAGATATCTTGAAGTTACGTACGATCGCGGCTCTTTAGATGAACAGGGAAAGTAGAAGATCTATACAAATTTTCGTTTCTGTATTTACGGCCTTTTTAACGTTTGTACTGTAGTTGTCGGGAACCACACACGGGCAACTTTTCTACTCTAATTATTGTTGAATTTTCTCTTGCTTATATATGCATCTTTAGAGGGAGGATCGTTGAATTGTAAGACCGGGTAGCCATCTTAATTTAGTATTCGTTGCTTCGGGGGGAGGGGTAATTAATTGAAATCGAGGGGGTTCTCCAAAAACCCGGAGATCCCATCTCCTCTAAAAGTCAGTAGGAGAGAGTAATCTAGAGAGTGGTAGGGGCGGGTGCCACTCCTATCCCAAGTCAAGTTTTTTGACCGCTTCTCCCAGCATAGCTGGTACTCATAGCTAGTACTATATCTATAATGGAGGCAATATGAAACAGTTCTAAATATTAACGGAGGAATGAAAATGGAATAAATTCAACAATCTGTTAACACGTAGAATATTTTGTAATTTTCTCATCAAAACATCTCGTTAGCAGCTCCTCAAAAGTAAAGCAAACCATATATGCCCTGAAACTACATCTGGAGCAGAGGTCAAAAATAAAAAAGTAAATGAGATAAAACTATCAACAACACTGATTTGCACTGCCTAAAGTTGGCAATAAATGAAAAATGCCTGAAATGTCAATAAAAGAGTACATGAGCAAAAAATAATAATCAAACTGCTTGGAACTTTAGAGAAACTGATGTAGAATTTATAGATTCCATATTTGCAACTATTAGTTATTATTAAAAAGGAGCCGGAGAGCCTTTGCATCGCAGGTATGCCTGTAAAAACCTCAAGAATTTCAGAGGAAAACTGATATTGCTTTCAAAAGATCAGAATTAACTTATAGCTTTGGTCAAGGCAACACTAGGAAAGGCTGCACGTCGTCTAATGACAATAGTAGCAGCACACTCAGTTACACACTGACAACTGTTAGATAAATTGAAATCTTGCAAAAATAAGAGGCCTGCAGCTTAGATAGATACACAAAAGAATGAAAAAGTTACAGAGGTTGTCCAATTTTTATGCATGGGCTGAAGTGTAACAGTACTACCTCTATAAAGGGACCATTATGGAAACAAGGTCTTTTGAACCTTTTTAATGCTATCCCTGCCAAACCAGTAGGGGTTTCTTTGCTTTCAATTTCTTTGTTTTTAATTACTGATATTTTTATTTTATTTGTGGGTGGGTGGAGGCTCGGCGCCGAGTGTCGTGGCCCCGCGGGTCCTGGCCGGGGGGCAATTTTCCGGGGGGCAATTCACCTTGTACCATTAAATACATTAGTCTGTGACAAAAACATACGGCTATACCTATTTTAATTCCATTTAACCTTGTTTCTACATCTGGGACCGTTCTGTTTGATTTTTAGGTACAAATTAGTTTAAAAGTTGGGAATCGATATATGACGTCATCAGAAACCATGATTACCTTTAATTAGTGCTAATTAGCTTATAATTTGTATAAATGAGTTAGAAATGTATTTAAAACTTCATGAAAAATCTCTCGAGGTATAGATTTTTCACAATTTATGGTCAACATTTTTATCAGGGTCACTTCACCAGACCACAAGCCGTGACGACAAATATTTTCTCTTATCATAAGTTTGCTAGTTAAAATTCAGGAAAAGTTAGAAAGTTTACGAAACTTAATAGGAAGCATTCAAAGTTAATAAACAATATTCGAAGCTGCTAGCCATACCCTCCACCCACCTCCCGTGTAACTCACCGAAGTAGGTTCACTGTAGTTCCAATGTAATCTTCGTTCTCTTTGTAGACAGCGGAAACCTAAATACACAAAACATATAGTTGCTACACTAGAATCAAGTCAGTTAGAAACGTCCTGTTAGTTAAGCAAGAATGAATCTAGAAATTAGAAGTATTCTGAAGTTTAATTAGAAGTAGAGAGACCTTGGAAGACAACGTGACCTAAACATCAGTAAAATGCTACCACAGATTGTAAATTTAAGTAAGATGTCCTTTGTGATCAGTGGGCAATCAGCGAAGATGAAAAATTCATGATTTAAATGGTCATGGCATATTCTCTGAAATTAAATTACTAAAATTAGTCTAGATGCCCCCAGAGAGTACAGAGTAGATAAAAAGAAAGGAATAGAAAGACATGTACTGAACGAGGAAGAATTAGCTGCAAGCAACGATTCCGCTCTCTCGTAGCCATGGACATTCTAGTGACGAGGAGTTCAACAACAAAGCCTCTCTAGAGTAATTGATTGTGAGTAGGAAGAGGAGCTTTCTATTACAAAACTACATAAAAAAAGCTGCTTGCACGAGAATGTGTTGTTTTATTACTCCATTATTCTAGAATCTTTTCAGTCCTAATCACTTTCAATTCTTTTTTCTCAATGGTACATTGCAACTGTTAATGGCCTTTTGTCAGATTGACGGTTAGAATGGTTAGAGAGGCTATCATTGGGGAACACCTTCCTCAGTCAGTAGAGCAGATGCCACGAATGCCTGGTAGCAGACTTGAATTCTGGTGATAGCATATCTTAGATTCCATTAGTATTTTTAAGATTTAAGCATTACATTAGGAAACTAAGCAAATGTAAGCCGATGGAGGAAGTTCCTCTTACCGCAAACATCATCATCATAGTCATTTGTAATCATTTTCATCAAACTCGCTTTATCTGACGAAAGCATAATTTGGTTGGAATAAAAAATAAACAGGTCCGCTTTACGATGCCTCAGTAAAAAAAACAGGAAACCGCGAGGCAACTGTTAAGGAGATTTCAGTGAGAGACGCAAGTTCAACAATATCGTCATCAAAGCGGCTTATAGAATAAATAAGAAAATACATATTGTTGGATGCTCTTAAAGGGTAGGAATATCTATGATAGGAAATAAAGAAGTACATAAATAAGTTAGTAGGTAAGGGCGCTGTTAGGTCACACTTTAACACCAGCAAGATGACAAGGTTGACAGTAAATAATATTGTGACAACTACACCGACAAACTATAGGGAAAACGCCAAGAATAAAACTACAATTATGACAACGTGGTATAACCTCCAATGTACAAGGACCTGACGACGTCTTAAAGAAAAGACGAAACGTTGTCATAATTGTAGTCTCCTTCTTGGCGTTCTCCCTAGAGGTTTACAATCCCTGTGTTACATACGCAGTATCTGGGGCTACAATCTATTGCCTACCTCATTTGATACATTTGAGGCGATTTCCTTGAATTCTTTGCTGCTTGAGTATACCATTTTGTATGACCACTTCTTCGTTTTCAACTCAGCTTGAAACCCAACATTTACAGCTGTAAAAAATGTCACGAAGAGAAACAAACAATAAAGATCCAGAGAATTCATACAACACTTGCCTACATTATAATATCTTATGTATCATTTCTAAAAACGCACGACGTCGACTTGAAAGAAGAAATCTAAATTGTGTGTGTTACGGTTAAGGCGCCAAACTATCGCTCCTCGCTCCGGCACAACATTGCGAAGTAGCATGTTTTTTTAGTCATTAGATGAATAAAAAGTGATTTTGCTGTATTTTCTCATAAAATTTTCCCGTCTATACGATGTTAGTTTCAGACTATTTTCTCAATATTGTTATTTCTACCACAGAAACAAAACTTAATGCATCCATTGCAACTTTTCAGACATCAGAATGTATGTGAATGGATATTGGATCACATTTAACAATAAGGGCATAAGTTAAAAATTATCTAAGGCAAGAATTAGCTCTCATTGGTTATTCCTATTTATCAAATCGGCAATATAATTATATCTATATTTTGTTATGATTGAAAATATGTTTCAAAACTTTCATGCTTCATCGATCTTGAATTTGCGGTGAAACACCCATTTGGAAGTTGTCTTCCACTTTAGAATAGAATTTCTGTTCCCTTTCTAAAAGCAAGGATTTTTTTGGTTTCTGGAAATTTGTTTTAAGTTCGTATATTTCTTCTTTTTTCTTTGTTCGGAACATTTTAGTTAATTCTGCATTCTTTGCAACTCACTTTCCCGACGCCTTTTTCTAAGTCAAGCGTATTATGGTAATATTGCATGGACTTCTAAATAATAGCATTCGCACAACTTTTCATAAATCTTTATAGTTCAAACTAATTTTACAAGGGATAAAACGGCTACGTGAGGGTGTTATGCTTAAATATTGCCTTAAGACATTTAAAAAAATGCATTTTCCCTGATCCTGACTGCATAAAAAACCCTTTGGTACGAACACGAAAGTTAGAATCCATCCTCCTCCCGTTACTCCCGCCCGTAAGTGCAACATTTTTCAAGAAATGTGCTGCCTTCTTGTTTCACAAGACTTTCCTCAGCGTTTGGGTATACTTTAAAGTACGGGAAGGTGAAAAAAATCGAGTGCGATGAATGCGATTGTGAAAAGCAATAAAAAACTTAATTTTAACTTACGAGCGCACGGTGTATCATTGCATGGTTTCTTATGAACATTAAGTCCTTTGCAGAAATCACCTCCAAATTGTGGCTTTGGATTATCACAGTCACGAAACCTCATTAGTTCTCCACCACCACAAGGCTGATTGCAGAGAGACCAAAGTCCCCAAGGTCCCCAATTTCCATGAACTTACAAAAAAATACGAAATTTAAGATTATTTTTGAAACAAATTAATGTAGACACAATAAATTAGATGACGCAGAAAAGATTGAAACCAGGATCTGGTCACTTAATGAAATATAGAATAGCAAAAAAATTGCTTTCCATGAGTTAAGATTGCTTTAGATTTGAATGCAGGTCCCTGAGTACTCAGATTCCTTTTCTACAACCACAATTGAACCTTAGAGGATAGGTACTAAATACGATCTACAGTATGTCGTAAGGCAGGTACACAACCAGTGGGAAGTTTATGGAAGGCTTCTTTCTAGATTTTAATTATAAGGCCTCTGTGGTTGGCATCTGCTGACCACGTTTGATATGATAGTAATGCTGCTGGATATGTTTTGCAGTGATACCTAGGAACAACCACCCAGAGAACGATTAAAAAGAGGAAGAGGAAGATAATAATTATCAATAGTATGACCAGTGATCATTTTGAAGTATAAAAATATGTAAACCTTAGAGATTAGATTAAAAATCACTTTTATCAAAGCTATTTTATTACTGTAAGTAGCAACAAGTGATGGATTCTAAAATACTTTAAGAAACAATATATACCTGGACATGGTTGACTACAACATCCAGTCCGCACTTCTTTTGATATTGTACCTTCACAATCTTTTCCTCCGTAAGCTGGTTCTGGGTCGTTACAGTGCCGTCTTCTGTAGTGATTTCCATTTCCACAAGTTTTGCTACAGGGCCCCCAATTTGTCCACACTGACCAAGAGCCATCGACTAAAAATCCATCAAAGAGATTTGCTGATAGCATGTTCATAACAACTATCGCTTATGGATGTTGATAATGTGACTGTTGCTTTGTATCTTACTACATTGCTACATACATAAATATCGTTATTTATAATTATGGGAACAGGTTGGATAACAATATTATACAATTTCAACACGAGTAATTTATAATAATAAAGAAGTAAATCTTGGATTGAAAGAGGACATTGAAAGTAAAATGCAAGTAGAGTATTTTTAACTAATCGATGACTAAAAGTAGCAACACAACGTCTGAAAGCCTTATCCTTCAAAAAGAAATGTCGCATAAACGTAACCAGGCCCACTAAATCTTTGTATGCTATATTTGCCTCTATGCCCTCTACAGCCCTGCGTAAATTCTGTCAAAAATATGAACGGTGTAACACGAAAAAGTGGGACCTTGTTCCCAAGTCGGGTCCGAACGCTTTCCTTCCCCTTCTAGTGAGATTGGGATGAACACACGTGAAAACATACATAATAAAAAAAAGCTATGTATGGTTTCTTTCGGGAAACTTCGACTTGGTCGTCCGCTTTTCCGTTTCAAGAATACACCCAAGGACAGTCTAAAGAGGTGCCTAAACCTCAACACCAGCATGGAAGACTTAGGTTCTCTATAGCTCAAAGTACCAATCAATATGTCCTTCTGGCCTTACAAGTTTTGAATCGTATAGACAAAAACACAAAAACAGTTTAGAGTTAGGTAGGAGACAAGAGTTCATAACAGCTCCCCAGCCATTATTCCTTCAACTGCGGGCTCTCTGCATACAATAGAGCTGGCCTAGTCTAACATCAGATGACGCATATGCAAACAAGCGACGAAGGTCCTAAAGCTTTGCAATGCAAGAAGATATCCGAAAACAAAAAAGAATTAATGATACACATGAAAGCCACAACACATAAATGTACTGAACTATTGTCTGTCGTTTCAATAGGAGATTCCATCCATGTAATGATTCTTTGGTAGTCGTATGTTGGCAACATTTTTCATATTTTAGATATTAAAACAAAATATGTCTTGCAATTTACAGAAAATTAGGACTCGCAACGATCGTGCCCTCAGGTATTTGTAGCTCAAACCAATCCGAAAATAACTTTTTTTCTCGGTTTTAAATTTAGAAAAATATACTACGAAAAACCACGGCATACCAGTTATAGATCTACATACTTGGGCATGGATGCTCGTTGCAGTCCGAAACATCTTTCGGTGGTCCACTGCAATCTCCATTTCCAACACAATAACGGAATCTCTTCTTGGTTCCCCTTCCACAAGATTTGGTACAAGAGCCCCATTCTGTCCATGGAGAGTATCCAGCAATACCTGACAAAGAGACAAATGTACAGATATTGTCATACGTTATTATAGTTTTGTTATCAATCGTGCTTTAGTATATATATATGTATATATATATATATATATATATATATATAAATATATATATAATTTTCAAAGAGTGGAGCGTTACCACAATAGCTTGCAATTTAACGGCGCTGACCGGATTCGAACCCGGGACCTCATGATTAATAAACCAACGCCTTAACCATTGAGCCATCGAGGCTTAAAAGCTATATATTCTCAGCAGACACATTGCAATTATATATAATTCTCAAAGAGTGGAGCGTTACCACAATAGCTTGCAATTTTATGGCAGAGTCACATTGCTTAGTGGTGTTTTTGGTCTTTGAAACTCGACGTGGTTGTTTCCTTTTAGGAGTAGATGCTTGGTGAATACGATGGTACATGCTGCTTAATTTGGTCAACCAACCTCAAAGTCATGCCGCCAACGTAGCCAGCCTCACACTGGCATGAAAATTGGTAAACTACAGAACTTGAATTTGTGGAAGGTACACGATCTTTGTGGTTGGTTGATAGTGCTTTTTTGGTTGTATAAACTACGCGTGGAGCGACTCCGCAAAAGCACTCCACACTCCACGCATAGTTTATACAACCAAAAAACATAAGTAGAACGAAAAAACCAATGCTCCTCTTTCCGTAGCTTCTACCACTACCGTAGTTACTGTACCGTAGTCTAAGGCTTGATGGCTCAATGGTTGAGGCATTGGTTTGGTAATCATGAGGTCGTGGGTTCGAATCCGGTCAGCGCCGTTAAATTGCAAACTATTGTTGGTAATGCTCCACTCTTTGAAAACTATATATATATATAAAATGACTTAAAATGACCTTGAGGTGAGCTACAAGCTTGCTGTATGAAGGTTTTGATTGTGAGCCACTACTTTTGTGACTGATCCCACTTGAAGCCTCATCATCTTGTTTCTTCATCTTCTTTATCTTAACTATTTTTCAGGAGTGGAGCATTACCACTATAGCTTGATTTTTTTCATCAAGGGTGCTTAAGGGATTCGAACCAACAACCCATTGATTTGAAAACCTTAACCTCAACTTTTGGACGATCAAGTCCAATAATTAGGGTGAGAAATTTTGTCATGTTTTTCCTCCACCCAGTGGGTAGGGGTATACTAATTGATTATAATTATTTATTGTATTTTGGCTTTAAGCCTTCAACAGTGTAAGAGATAGATCAGTACTAATGAGTTCTTAACAGGGTATCCTTTCCTTCCTCTTCCCCATAAAAACATAGAACAGATGACAAAAAATATATATTCAAATTGATTCGAAGTTTTACTAAACTGTTAGCCTACCTAAAGAAAAAAACCAGTTCAATATAAAACAAGAATGGAATATTTGTGACATCATTTCTAGTTAACAATTGTTTTCTTTAGTTTTGTTAGTATAAAACACATGAGAGATTGGGAGAAATTTGGGGGTCTTGACTGCTATATAGTAGCTGAGCAACTTACCGTAAAAACCTGAGTGGTACAACAGGGAACAAACCAGGTATCTGAAATTGCAACAGCAAAACTTAGACCTGATCACATGACATATGTATCACAAAGCTATGTAGATCTTTTAATCCCCAATAATATGTTCCAAAGAAAAGATGTTGACTTTTGATAGTTATAAAACCAGGTCTGAAGAATATGAAAACTATTCAGAATTAAAAGGTTCACATTTAAAGATGTACAACTATGTGATTTAAGCAAGTAGACTATTTGTAATCTTGTAATCTGACAGCAGAGTTCATAAGTTTGTATTTTACATAGAAAACAAAAGAAAACATGACCAGTTTGGCATATCAATAGGTATGAAAACAGAACAAGTTTCCAACCTCAATTTTCTGGACTCTTGTAAGCACTATATTTTTAAATATTTGAAACTTGAGTTACTTTCTTCTTGTTCAGTTATTTCTGTTATCCACCATTCATGTTATATATATATATAGTTTATAAATTTTAAGCTTGATGAAATCCTTCTTAGCAATGCTAAACCTTAGTTATCAACTATGCATAAACACACTTGCCTCTTTCAATCTTAAAGTGAACATGCAATCTGAATGAGTAGGGAAAATGATACCATGAGAACAAAACCTATGGAAAGAAGTGTAAACTTTCTTGGGCAGCAATTTGTTTATGCACAATTCCAAAAACGGTGACAATACAGTATACTACGTAGTTGAAGCAATGGCTTTGGATGCAACAAACACGGCAGCATAAAAAGAAATAGGAAAAGAAACAATAACATGCTACAGTGGATTGAAGAGGGGACAACAATGCAGGAGCTAGGGTAAGCAAAGAGGATAGAATGAAAGCAGAAAAGCATCTAGGGAGAATGAAATAAGAATAAATGGAGACCAAAGAGAAGAAGGTGTGAGGGAGCACATGGCAGAGGATTGACAGCAAACTGGATAATAACAGCAAGTATGAGGAAGTGGGGATCCAATCTCTCGAGCAAATGTTGAAAGTAGGAAAGAGAAATCATTTCACATCTGTTATACAAAAATATTTATATGGAATGAGGTCCAACAGTCATGGGGAGGGCAAAGATACAATGTGTATCATTGCAAACAACACATATATATATACTGCATAAAAAACAAGATACTGACAAGTGCAAGTGTAACAGTTAAATGTTAAACCGAAGCTTATCAAAAAGGATGATTGTCATATGCCTCTAGATATTCTTTCAGACTCTTCACTAAAGCAAATCACTTTCTCCTAACAGTTCAGAATTCGTTTCTTACCACCACTCAATAGGAACTTACGTGAGACTTTTATAAGAATTGTTTTACTACACAATAGTCAGCTGTGGGCTGCTGTGCACAAAGGTACAGATTCACACGAAACAGTCAACGGTTTATAATAGACATCAGCTATAATCCTGAGAAATTCTCCAAAAACATATTAGTAAACTACACTCTACAGCTGCTGCATTTAAATATTATTATCTTCTCTCAGTTCTCAAGGCGCGAAGGCTCTCGAATGGCTCATAAACTGGTAAAAAGCGGGCCATGTTATGGAACTTGCATTAAATCTATTTATGTTTAACCTAGAATTATGAGACTCCCTGCAAATTTGTCATTGAGTTGTCTCTCTCTTGGGTCAGCTTTAACTCTAGTTATGATACTTTGTTACGGCCCTTTCTTCTAGCTATGATGTAGTATCCTTCTTTAAAACTATTTATAATGTATTTGGAGTAAAGAAATATGGCGTTTTGCTAACCTACTTGAATATAAATTAAATCAAAACACAAACAAGTTTAATGACTTCTTCCTGTACTATACTATAGTCATTTGTACGACGGTATCGGTATTTCAATGCATCCTTCAATAGCTGAAGGTGACCAATTCAACTCGAGACAGGTGACTTCGGCTGCCTTGAAATCAGTTCATGAAAATTCGATGATCTTTGGCAATTTATAATAACCCTAACTACGTAATAAATCAGATGCTTAAATTCGTGAAATGATAGGGAACAAAAAATTAAGTGGAAAATGATCTACGTTATCCGAGAAGGAGGATATCGATATTTTTCTAAGAAAACGACAACTGAGCGTAAGAAACGTGGAATTTCCGATCTTCCAAAATCTCCAAAGAAGCGAAGGGTATTTCGGGCTGGGTAACCTCACTAGTATTTCTTTGACGCGTTAAATCGTTTTGATTTGTTTCAAAATTCGTAGCAAATGATTAAATACAACCCAATTAGCCGAAATAACAAACAGAAATATGTAAAACATACTACGTGTACGAATGGACTGGCCAGGCGACATGAAAGTACAAAAAGAGGAGGGACAGCTATTCCTAGTAAAATTGAAAAAGAAAACCTTAACTTGATACACGAACTGAGTAGTTCCAGAAGATGGTCATGAAAATTACGACGTAATCGTCTTTTGGAGACCGTGCGCTTGATTGTTGATGATGGTTGAACAATTTAAGACTCATACAGAATATGGTAAACACATACTTCTTAACAAACTTGAAAATAGATTGCTAGGAGAATGAAGGGAATATACTAACTAGCGAAGTGTAGCTGTACTACGTTGCGATGGTACAACCAAAGCAGATGCTCCTGCAAGTAAAAACATGCATATACTAAATCCTTATCATTAATTTGAGATGGGATCTATTGTAAAACGGAAGATAGTTTAACAAAAGTCGAGACGAAGATCATTGTACACATGAGATCGACTGAATACAATGACATCTCCAAATACTGACCTCCCCAGATGCCAAGCTTGAGCTGTGACGGGTCAAGATTTTCCACGTACTGTCCAAGGTATTTATTTAGCAAGTCTGTGACTAGTGACTCAAACACCATTTTCACTCATCAGATATTTTCACTAAGAGTCTCTGTACCTATTTTCATGGTGGAAACTGGCCTAAAGCAACTGGTAGTTTCATCGCTCTCCAACCGATCCCTCAAACCATCCGATGTTGTACTAAGAAATTCTGTGTGCTGAGAGCTCGATGAAAATATTGCCCAGCCCCCAAACAATGTCACGCGGCAATCTACTCAAAATCCCGCCTATTTCAAATTGGAGAAGTCCATGTGCGACTATTTCTCACGCTCTTTCACTCTTCAAAGGATTATGAAACATTTGAACAAAAAATGTGTGATACTGAAAATAGTGTCATTCAAAGAGTGAAATTGTGGAAAGCGGGGAGGAGAGGGAGGGTAAATATTAGTTTTGTAGCGCTGCAGCACGCCATGGTTATGGGAAGACATTGGGTGGTATGCATAAAAAGTAACTAGGCAGTTATGCGTTGGATTTTCAAGTGCAGACTAGCTATTATGCTTGTAGCGACGATATCGATATGCAAGAACGCTATACTAGGAAGCAACTTTCCACAATGAGAAAGTCTATACTTGGCTCTGATCAAGTATGGTGCTAAAGTATCTTGGAACGGTAGTAAACATTCCAATTCTCACTTCTGCTACGCGTTTCCTGACTGACAGAAATCTATGATGGATCTTGTTTACATTAATATGCAAAGCCGAGCATATCGTTGACTGTTGAGCTGGGAAAGTGTATTTAGAGCTCGCACAAACCCTCTGGAAGTTTATGAAGTAGAAATTAAGCGACTGCTTGTACCTAAGAAACATAACTTCATAAGGATTAACGAAATCTAAAGGTGGGTGTTCAACGCGCTATTGGCAGGAGTTCATGTGTAGAAAATAGCGACGACCATCATCGCTCGAAACCGTGACGCTTTTGTTATGAGTGATGAAAGGATGAAGACAGGATTTTTTGATAAACACGGCCTACCTATCATCATTGGATGTAAGGACTGTACAAATGTAAAGATTCAAATTCAAATCTTTAATTTCACAGACGTCCAGGCATTTCAACGAACTTCACGGTATCTTCGTGTTGTCCTTCGATAAAATGATATCCCTTCGAGTTACAATTTCTCACAGGAATAAGACCGCTGTGTTGTTATCCATCGTTGTCGCAATAAAAACCGAACTTGCGAATCTAAGAATGTTATCTAATGATTCAAATGTGGAGTCACATTCTTGGGTTCCCAAAGTAGTTCTAACTTTGATTCGCTTGCTTTCAACTACAGTGTATATATTGACGTGTATGACGTTAGTTAGTGGCACGATCTGTGGTTATAGGTCACAGTGTATTTTCCTGTTGTGTCCAGTTACATATGTTATGTCTTTACGATATTTTATCTTTCAGAGTTCTTGTTCAAGTCTGAACGGGCCCGTAGCTACGGGGGGGGGGCATTCAGGGGCAATGCCCCCCAAAAATTTGAGAATGCCCCCTCCCAGAATTTTTGCCACTCAAAAAAAATTGTATGTATGATATATCGCGATAAGAACTCTTGTGATAGCAGCACATCTTGGCTTCCGTGAGGTACTGCCTACCTTGCTTTCAGATAATCGCCTATCAGAAACAAAGACGTGAAAGGGGATGTATTGTTTCTAGTTTTTGTTTTGTATACCATTGGGCTAGAGTTTAGTTGAAACCGACTCTACTTTGACCTTTGACGTCAATGAAATAGCATATGAGAAACGTACGATAAACAGTTTTAACAATATAGCATGCAAAGAAAAATACATACATTTAACATATCTTTGTACCAGCCAGAGAGTGAGCACTCAATTGCCCACCCTCTAGAGTTCCCTGATATTTAATAAAGGGTGGGGTGTCGAAACTAGGGGTGAGGGCAATTATTCGCAAACTTGTCGCTGTCATTCCAAGAAAGTTGTTATCTTTAAAGGCTTCTTGGCTCTTCATTTCGTTTCGTTGATTATCTGAATAAACACTCTCGCCGTTCATTTCGTTCGCCCTCTTGTTCTTCTTTATTCTACAACTAAAACTGACGTCGGCTTGCTGTTTACATTTCCCGCCATTTCGTGTTATACGTGCAAAGTGACAGCCATTACTGGTTACGCGTGCAGAACAATAGAGTTATCCTTCCAGACTTTTTATTTACAGTTCAGTGTTCAATACAAGCTTGAGCTTTGAAAATGAACGCTCTCCCTTGCAATTTGTGACGAACATACCCAGGTATAATTTTAGTGAGATCAGCACATTGGCAAATAGTTCATTCACGAATTGTCAACGATCAACAGATACATGTCGTTTTTAGTAATTTGCCTGTTTCTAAAAAGTGCGCAATAATTACCCTCCGTGACTATAATGCAAGGTGTGGAGGACTTGAGAGGATGAATAAAGCATGGATATTCTGTTTGCAAGCAAAAACTGCATCAAAGCAAAAGCACAGGGTACATTCATATTTTTCTACGATACAATTTCTTTGAATTTCAGGGCACCTCTTGCTGAGTGCTACTGAATTTCTGAGTACTACTAATATAAGAAACATCTTTTTTCTCAGCCGCGGGGCCCCCTTCTGGCCACGAAAAGCGCGGAACCTGGGGCCATGGCCCCTCTGGGACCCCCTAAAACTGCCACTGGATCCCTCCAAGAGACCCCGAATATGGCACATCTTGGTGTAGGTACCGTGTAATCTAGTTGCTCTTGAGATGTTTAAGGTCCAAGACTCCAAATCATATAATAGTATGGTCTCTACACATACCTTGAGCACTTTAGTTTGTGTCTTCCTTTGAATAGGGGACTTCCAGACTCTAGATAAAGAATGGAGTGCACTCCAAGCTTGGCCAATATGCTGGTTGACGTCAAAGCCATAGTTAGTATATATCTCGAGGTATTTAAAGTCCTGTACTCTTTCAATAACTGCCCAAATGCTGGAGCATTGAGATGCACATATTTCTTTTAATCTGCATTTAAACACAGTCCGATGGATTTACAAGCAGCTTCAACTCGGCCCATAAGATCTTATGCTTCATAATGAGCTATATCATCTCCGTTGTCAAAACAGCTAAATTTGTGGCTGCATACCGCCTACTACACCTTCTGGTGAGGGACATACCGTCAGTGTAGTTGATAGAAGAGCAAAGAGCATAATCTAACCACATGATAAACAAGAATGGAGCTAGTTGATCTCCTTGAAGAACCCCAGTGTTGATGAGGAAGCTGTTGGTCATTCCGGCAGGTATAATAACTTGAGCATAGGTATCTGTGTACATAACTCCCACTGCTTCAACAATTTCTGCGGGTATACCGTACGTGGAGTGTATCTGAAGCATTTTCTCCCTATTGATAGAGTCAAATGCCTTTTTCAAATCAATTAAAATGATGACAACTTCCATGGTAAAGTTTTGTAGTTCTTCTACTATGCGGCTAAGCGCAAGAATATGAGAAATGTTAGAACGGCTGGGTCTGAAACCATTCTCGTTCTCTCTCTATACGCTGTTAATAACAGGGCAAATACGGTTCAAAATGCAACGACTGAAAGCTTTAGAGGCAATTTGTGACAAAGCAATACCACGTTAGTTATTAGGTAGTCGCAGATTACCTTTTTTGGCAAAGGTATCAGACCAGAAACCCCCTGTTCTTCTGGTCGATTGCCGAATATGTCTGATTACAAAACTTGTTCAACTGTTTTCTTACTTTTGGTAACTTCCAAATTTCTCGTGGCAATCCATCCAACCCAGGAGCTTTACCATTTTTCATTGATTTAAGAGACGCATTGACTTCAGCTTGCGAGAGTTCTCCTGTAGGAATTTCTCGAAAGATGTCAAAGACCGTTTCAAGAGATTTTTCAGCTAAAACATTTGCATTCTGATTAACGTTGAGAAGGTTACTAAAGTGTGTTTCCCATACCTTCAAGGGATCTTCGCCTTCAATACAGATAGTATTTCTTGATTTCTTGCTTGACAATTGTTTCATTAGGGCTCAAGCAGTCTTGATGTCCGAGGGAGCAGCTGGGGCGTCAAAAGCTCTAAGAATGACATTGATGCTTTTCTCCTCCAGACTTTCATAAGTTCTACAGAGAATATTCTGCGTTGATTAAATCTGCTTCAAAGGTACTTATACAGTAGCTTGCCGAGAAGCTATAACATCTTTATGATCACAGGTGGCTTTAGCAGGTCGTGTTTTTGATGGGAGGTGCAATTTACCGACTTTATTCGCAAAACTGACAAACGTTGAGTAGTTTTGATCCTCTATCGGAAGGGTTTCAGATTGCTTAGCAATACTGTTATTAATATTCAAAGCAACTTTTCTGTCGTTAACTACCGCTTTCCAATATAGATAGTTCTTTATCACTTTCCTACGTGCACGCAAGCTAACTTTCACACAAATGGAGACGATCCGATGATCACTCCCAGTTGTGTTGGATGTTGAGACGGCTTGGCAATCACTAACACTATTTCGCCATCTTTTACGATATAAACAAAAATCAATCTGCGAGAGAACATTTTTCGGAAAACGATATATTCGGAGCTTTCTGGTAGGCTTGTGAAACGAGACGTTTCCGACGATTAAGCTTTACTGTTCAACAAAAGCATTCAACAATTGTTCATTACGATTCATGGATCGATGCATTTGAGAACCATAGTTCAAACTGGGCATTGAAATCCCCACCTAATGTTAGCATGTAGTGAGGTGGGATGAAATCGACTACATTATTTAAATTTGTATGAAAATCTGTAGCTATTTATTCGGGTAAACTGTTATGAGGTACATAACAGGACACAATCACAGTTTTAGGATTACCTTTAAACGTAGCAACTATTATGCGACTATCACATTTGTTGACTTGAAAAGTGGTAGTAATTTCTTTTGGATACAGAGACTAACACCACCGATAGCTGCACCACAATCATTTCTAGTGACAGAAGATAAAAAAAGTGTGGTTGAACCAAGTTTGTGTACGATGATGTCGGGACCACTTTCAGAGTGAAATTGACGCTGTTCCTGGATATAGGTCACTGATATGTTTTGATCTTTCATAAGCTTGTCTAGCTCAACACGTGATAACGTGGTACGGAGGTTCTACAATCAAGGTAGAAACTATAGAAGATAAAGATAAACAAGAAAATCCCCCGTTTCAGTTTCAGACTATCAGTATTCGGCTGTTCCGAAGACTTTGAGTGCGAAACATCATCTGATGCTAGTGGAGCATTGTCTCACTGTATGAGGACTGGAATAGCAAGGGCTTTAACCTTGGTGCAGTAGACTTTATCATGACATTTTCTATTGGCGTCCGATATGATGGCTCGCCACACCTGTATATAGCAGTAAGTCACTGACTGAACTATTGGTCACTAGCCGTTGACTGTAATGTTCTTCCGCCCAGTGACAATAGCCCTCTAACGCTGTCTCATGTTGAGTTCCTCCGCTGTAGAGCCCCCACGGCCTTGCTGCCCTCCAAGGCAGTACCATTGCCCCGTTAGCCATCCCAAGGATTCAACATTAGCCTGCCTGCCATGGGAGGCTCTACAAGACTACTTGACTTGTGCTCCCAGCCATTCACGATTTAGGCCTGACATGGGTGCTAGTCTTTTGTTCGACGGTTTAGCCTGATGAAGCAATCCTCGTCTGTTGCCACTCCCTCTTCCACATCGACCATGAGGAGGGGTTGGGGTTTGTGGGAGTTCCTGGTCTGTTGCCACTCCCACGCCGACCATGAGGAGAGGTTGGGTTTTGTGGGAGCTGTATTTACAAATTGTACCGTTAAAAACCCCTGTAAACATAAAAAGGCAACAATATCACCATCACCCTTGTCTTCGACATTTTCTCCTTCATCTAATATATCTGTAGTTGAATAGCTTACTTAAACTTTAGTTACTTTTGTCTTTACAACTCTTTAGGGTAACATACGAGCTAGTGCAATGCATTGTAGATGCTAGAGAAAAACATAAAGGGTTTTGAAAACTTTCTCAACGGTTGACTGCCGAGAAAATATTCTGATAGTCTAAGACAGTTAGCTAGAGTTGTTCTGTATCAGCGGTGATTATGCTATCAAGAAATATTATATTGAGCCCAGTCGACGAGCAGCACCTTTGCATATTTAAAATTAGGGAATATCTGAATTCAAAGAAGCGAGGTGTGCAGATGGTGGATCATTTAAAATAATTGCATTAAGTGGAGGAGATGTTACGTGTTTGTAATTGTTCAATAAGTAGATCCACTGTGTCGCAATTTATACCCTTTGGAATTCTCGAAAATTGCAGACAGATCATAATAAAAAAACGTATATAATAATTCCTGTAAAAATTTAAAGGCAAACGAACAGTTATAAATCCATACTAAAATATCTGTAACACCCACAGTATATTTTATTCGATTGAGCCAAGTTTAAAAGTTGAAACCAATCGAGTTTGGAAGAAGTCATATTTTAATAATTCGATTATAAAGCTTACTCTATAACGTAAGTGATATAATCGTGATAGAGACAGTGCAAAAGTAGTAACAGTTATGTAATATTAAAGAAAACAGTATAGGAGGCCCCTTACAGGGATAGCAACAATGGAGACATATGGCTAGTAGATTGTTTAACAGAAAATATAAAGAGTAGATACGTAGGAGTCTCCAAACTTTAAGTAAGTAAGTCCTCAATAAGTGTATGCCGTTTCCTCACCCAAACTGTGTTTAAACAATAATAACCAGCCATCCAGCTCCCTGTTGCCTGTCACTAGCATGTAAGCTGGCATAAATGTCTTCAAGGGTTCGGAACTCTACTTTCAGTAGCTTAAATTTAAACTGGGTCCAGCATCTTATCTTAAGTCTGAGATTATGATAATTAAAGATTCAGCACAAATCCTTTCTATTTATAAGTGTAAGTATTTATTGTCACACATTAAAAAAACTTATTACTAAACATAGTCCCTTAAAAGATCAACATGTATTAACAATACTAAATCGTTTCCACTGCATATTTTTGTTATCCTGAAGTTACAAATTATGTGGAATACTTTGCAAGAAGTCGATAACTTGGTGATGAGGGAAATCATTTGACGATTCTTTAAATTTTTGATATTACAGTCATTACAACTTCTGTTAGCTCAGAAAGGTGTATTTTCACAACAATTTGGTGACACTCCGCAAGATGTCCTGGAAAGCTACCACGCAAGCCTACAATGCTGTTATTGGATCTAAACAATTATTACTCTGTGCGGTACTTTGCATATCGTAGATGAATCTGGAAAATTGGATCACGATGTGGCGCGTTTGATCGGGACCACCCTATTTAAGTGTCTTCGAAATAGGCCATCGACGTAAGCAGTAAGGTTGTTTCTTATTTCTTGACAAAAGGCCACCATTAATCGTATTGTTTGGGGGAGAAAACAGTGATGCGTAGACCAGCGGGAGAAGTAATATAAAATTTGGTAGGTATTTCGTCTGCGCTCCTAGGCTTTACATGTGCTCCCGAGGTCAAGTGTAAGAAAAATCATTTCTTGCCCACTAATAATTGAACGGTGTAGAGCACGGGTTCTTAAACGTTGGCTCGTCGACCCCCTGATGAGATTTCAAGATTTTCATCGACCCCCGATTTTTTATTCAAGGAAAATTATTACAATAGTAAATACCAAGTGTAAAATAGTGGTGGTGGTAACTAGTAGTAGTAGACCACTTTCCCTTTTGGAGAGGAGGGCCCTGGGGAACGGCACCACTGCTTATCAGGGTGCCAAACTGAGAGATTGCTGGTATGAAACATCGGCACTACTTATCAGGGGGCTGCACTGAGAGATTGGCTACACCGAGAGATTCCCGCTGCCCATCAGAGAGACTGGTATGAAACACCGGAGAGACTCCCACTGCTTATCAGGGGGGTGCACTGACAGATTGCAACCTTGAAGGCCCCATTGCTTATCAAAGTAGTTTTAATGTCAGGCCCACTGCTCATAAGGGGTCTTTCATTGAGAGACTGCTGGTATAAAACATCGGCTCAACTGAGAGATTGGAAGAATTAATCGTCTTCGTAAAAAAACAAAGGCGGCGTAACAAGATCTACGGAGCATGAAAACAACTAGTTGTCAACAAAAGCAAGGGCAACATTACAAAACCATTTTCTAAGCTCCTTTCAAATCTTTTATGTCATATCATAAAGCGGTACAACGTACGCCTTCGTTAATTGTAATATGAGAAGCCACCATATTAGGAGCAATCGTCAGAGAATTCATAGGGGTACGTACTGCACGTGGATTGTAGTCACCCTAAGATAAATGATTGTAAGTTGAAAGTTGAACTATATCTGAACTGTAAAGAGGAAATAGACAGACGCTCTGTGTCCGGCAAGTATGTGCAAAGTGTCTTAACTTCTAAGAGTGTGGTTATGTCGCAGAGCAGGATCATGATGGTTACAGTAATTTATTTTAGTTTGGATAACAGAAAGAATAAATTCAGGAAGCTAAAATATCTTAGGTTGTGGCAATTGAGGCAAAAAGGTATTTTGTCATGGAAGTGTCAGAATAGCTTCTGCTAAACGAGGATAATGTATCTTTTCGTACAGTTCTTCTCTTGTTTATTTAACATAGGCCTCACATTTCTTTCTTGTCTTTTACTCAAATATATTGCACAAACTATTTTACCCCCGCTATGCTCGTTTTGATGTAAATTCTACTTTGGGTAGTGCAATTGGCTAAAATTTGTCACACAAGACTCACAGACTTGGTTGACACTTATCACTATCCCTTTCTCCTACTATGTGAATGTCTATGTTTCAAGTAGATAAATACACCGGTTTTGGATTGTCAAACATAATCCAGCGTCATTTATAATGAAATACCATAAATTTCTGTCTTAGAAAGAATCCCTTCCTTGGTTTGCCATCATGACATCCATACCCATGTGGGCAATCATATTCGGACATTTCGGAGCTTGTTGGGGCTACTACACCCTATTTACACAGATGCCTACTTACTTGAAAGACATTCAACATTTGGATATAAAAACGGTAAGGCCTTTAGAACAAATATTTACTCAATTTTCACAGTACTAATACTTTTGACATCATTGAATGTTTTGCTGTATAATTTATATTTCTATACGCGACTAAACTATACGCCAGAGCCGTCTTGGTTTACACGGTGGCAACTACATGCTCAGCACAGTATTTTCTAGAAGATGCTGATGATATTTCTACAGGTTTAGAGTTCTCTCCTATAAGAGGATTCCTTCCACCAAATATACTTGTAAGTTAATTAAAACGACCAAAGATCTCTATCATCTCTTGTGTGATACCTCATACAGCATAGACATTTTTACAGGGAGAGCATTTAGAAAAATACTATCTTTGTGGCCTAGCAAGTGTTTACGGTTTACTCGCATATGCACAGAAGAAAGCTGCCTACAACCTTCTGGTGTCATGAAAGATGCAGCCTTTAAAGACGTAAACCCCCTATATTATCCCATTTTCCCAAATCGACAATATTCTTGTAATTCTATATAGAATATCCTTTTATTAATCTCCATATTTTCTTACTATAGATGGGATTAGTAGCAGCTACTCCATATATTCTAAAAGCATTTGTTGGACCTATAGGTGGTATATCGGCCGACTTGATAGTCAGAAAGCAATGGCTGTCTTTGCGAGGTGTTAGGGCTCTGTTTTATGGAATAGGTGAGTGTAACAACACGTTTTCCTAACTTGATATGTAGAAGATGCGCATAGACACCATTTTTCAATTAGGTAAAAGAAACATTAAAATACTACGTTTATGTTTAACGTATCTATTAATAACAGTGAGATAGAAATGTAAATGGGGCATTTCATTTGGGACAGGGTTATTACGGAATATCACCTACGGCTCGACTTGTATATCAATAAATGTACTTGAATACTCAGGTTGGAATCAGAGGATAACTTGAGTTGAATTCGATTTTTAAGGTGATGTCACACATAACTAACTTAATAACAAGGATCATTTATCTGTGATACATAAAATGTTCACTGGTTATAGATAATGATACGGTCATTCTCTGGATAACTTGTTTGAGTAGGCCATCCAATGCTTTAACATTAACATATTTGTGCGCTCTAGGTATGCATTTTAAAATTATAACATACCTGTAGCTTTGGTTTTCAGTCGATTTCTGTCAGATTAAATAGCAAACATGTGTATTGTAGGTGATAAGTCTCTTTCTGATGTTGATACTGCCGTTGGCAATCTGACGCACAACTTTGCTCATTAAGAAACACGAAAGAGTTTAGCCTAGTTTTACAGCGACCATACTGTTCATTCACCAGTCATTCCTTTTAATCACCAAGCATACGTACGAAATTGTATTTGGATTCATTTTGAGTTTTCAGCGATCGCTCTTGCTCAAAATGAAACTGCTACAGTCATAAAGCGATAAACCAAGAAGAGCCGAGTGTCTATGTTTTTTTTGTTATTAACTCTCCAGGCCTCCATATCGACAACTCACAATCATGACGACCGCTAGATTAATCATAATACCAATGGCACCAGCAACTTGTATATAAGCTCTGCACTTAGGGATGCTTACCATTTTGTACTGGGGGAGATGGTTCAAACAGATTATGCGACAATTTACATAAATTTATGAACCTTCCCTCTTTATGTTATAATGTGCACAAACAAAATTGTATGCGTGCTGGATAATACTAAGGTAACACAGTTTTACCCATAAACATTTAGTTGGCTTCTAATAATTGCTAAGGTACCGGATCGATTGACCTAGTCTTTAAAGTTATAGATGAGATTGACGTCTACTTTTCAGAGTTTTTATCTATATTTACCATTTTTCTTAAAAAAATTAGTCACTATAAACTAAATCCAAAACGTAACTTGAATGATGGTATGGGTCACGTCACTCAAGAAAATGGCGGGTGTTGTGATACGTAGCAGTATAAATTGATAAAAGTTAAAATGGTTGTCCATTTAGGGCATTGTTATTTTCCATTACCAAACTATTAAAAAGTTTATGAAGATTTAGCACAGGAGAATTGTCAAACTTTACTTTTCTCCCTAAAAACAACCCTGGCAGTATTTGTAATCGCTGCTCAACCAGTTGGTCATAAAAACCGTATCATTTCAATGCCTGACCACAAAGAGGTTTAAAAACCTTTTACATGTTATTCATGTTTAATTATGGTGACTAATTAAAGATCAGAGATCAACCATCTCAATAAAACTTTTACATAAAGTTACCCTTCGCAATGCAAATGGTAACTTAATGTTACAACTCAAAAACTAAAAATGTAAAAATTGTCAGCAATAATTTTTTTCTGATATATCACAGCCATAAAAAAATATTTTACAACAACTGATTTTGTCTTCATAGACACGTTTTAATGTTTTGATCATATGAAGCGCAACAGATATTTTAAGTGAAACTGATCCAGAAAAACTGCATAATTAGTAATCCTTCCCTCAAGAAGCTACGATCCTCTTCCTATCTTGGGGAGTAAAACAATCGAATTCTTCCAACAGCTGTACACTTACTTATAGATTCTTTGATATCATGAATCGTAGCGTTTCATTCGTCTTATAAGAAATAACAGACAAAATTATATCTTTCCGTCTGAGTCTCATTCTCAGTCTGGCTGTTATTTTTATAAGCAGATTACGATTTTCGTCTGGCATTTTCATTGGTACATTTACCTTGCTTTTGTAGATATCAAATGAATAAATATTCAATAAATATTTATTATGCAAATTTTAAACAGACTCCCTTTTTGTGTCAAATATAAACACTTTTCTTACAACTTTCGTAATCGCCTGTCCACAATAACTATTCTAACTCATACTTTCCTCAACTATTGTCTCAGTGGAAAGACATACGTTGTTACAAAGAAAAGTGTGTAGCCATCATACCTTCGAATGTTTTTTTTTATTTTAGGCTGCTTTCTCGCCGGTGGGTTCATTTTAATGACCGGATATTGTGTTCGACAAGGAGATGCTATTGCTATGCTCATCTTAGGTGTTGGTTTCAGTGGATTAAATGCCACTGGATATGCTGTCAATCATTTAGACATAGGACCTCGATACGCCGGTGTCTTGATGGGCATCAGTAATACATTTGCTACAATCCCTGGCTTCCTCAGTCCCATGTTGACAGGAATGATTACCAAGAACAAGGTCAGTTCACGCTAAATGTTTTGTTTGCTGTCGTAAGACGAACGGGTATATTTTTAAGAGGGACAATTAGCGGGATGGAGAAGCTAGATAGATCTTGCAGATAAAGCAAGACGATCGTAGTGGATAGGTAGGTGAATGTCCCCATTTAAATAATCATTTGGAGTAAATAAATTGGAAAATTAACTACAGCAGAAGATACAGCCCATCAATTTGTCCTAGCCCGACACTTAGCGTCAAGGAAGCAAGACACAGTAAAAGGTTGTGGAGTTACATCTAAGAAAAACATTGATAACAATTTTCTAGATAGATCAAAGAAATACTACGGCTGCATTGTATCTAAATCTGGAAAATTTCTTTAAAAAATATGAGGTGGCAGTGTTGTAAGTAAATAATATCTAACAGATTTTAAAATAAAATGAAGTCTAAGAAATACTTTATCGAAGTTGCAGATCGCTAAACGTACTACAAAATTTTTATAACCATGTCAACAAGAACAAATCGTCAAGCAGATGAGTGTTTTTACTGCTAACCCTTACGGTCACATCTTGGCCTAATGAAGAGACGAAATGACAGATTGGGAGGCACAGAAAGTTTATTTAGTGCTAAATCTCTATTCATATTGTTTAGTAAATAGCTATGTTTAGAATTGGAACTCAGAATGTTAATGGTACAATAGTGATGCATAGTGATAAAACATTACCTAGTGTTACATAAAAATGAGTTTCAGTGCTTATGAACATTTTTGCTGTAATGTTAAGGTCATTTATTTGTACCGAAGACATGTATTATATATTATCAGTGTTTATATTGGTATATTAATAGTTGCGTTGGACAGGATGTTAACACTTAACGTGGCGTTGGACTCGATTTTATTGGACAACATTAAATACTGCAACGATAGAAATCAATTATCAACAAAGAAATCATATACTTCTCCAATATTGTAGCAGTGTATTATTGTTTTACTCGTAATTACCATAATGCAATATTTCGTGTATTATTGAATTACTTAATTCTAAGACTCCCGTCCGGCCTGCTAGCAACTAGAAAAAACCACAGTCATAAAGGAGTGCCAAGAGAGGAGAGAGAGAGAGAGAGGGAGGGGGGGTACAGAAAACTAATAACTAAATGTTACAGTCATCTATGTGGGGTAATAGTCTTGAAGAGCGTCATTATGTAGCTTTTAGGTTAGTATTACCTGCTTTGGGTCAGAATATACGGGCACCTAACCTGCAGCTTAGTCGTAAAAACATCAACCATGGCTGTCGTCTTGATCTTTAGGGAGAACGCCAAGAAGGAAACTACAATTGTGACAACGTTTCGTCTTTTCTTAAAGACTTCGTCAGGTCCTTGTATCCACCGGTGGACATCGACATCCAGCTCTACGCAATTGGAGACCAGCCTCTCTGCGCCATGTGACTTGACCAAGAAGAACTGCCATCCGGCCCGTCATCAATCCAAAGCCCATTAAAGTTAGAAAGTATCATCTATTCAAAAGAAAAGTCAATGTAAGAAGACTATTCGACGCCTGCAGTGCAAATATATGTGGTAAAACCCCAAACAAAAAACTGGTTCTTGTTGATATTATTATAATAATATCGGGCATAAAAGGGTTACGATAACGAGTTAAGAGCTATTGGAAAGGAGGACATAATCGAATATCCAGCTTCAAGAAACCTGTTTTTAATTCTTGAACGAATTGAGATTATACTTTCTAGGCAGGCAAGAAGAAGAAGAGAATCTCCAGTAAGAATCTTCAGCGCAGGGAAAGAAATTCATAGTGCTAAAGTCCTTCACTTAAGAACCTTAACAGGGAATGGGTGAAGCATATTTGTGGAACAAGTAACTGGAGAGACATATTGTTATTAGTAAAAAGAACTGTTCCAAACGTTGTCCATGTGTGCCTATCTTTAAGTAAAGTTGTTACTGGTGAACAAAGCTCCTGCCCGCATAGTCTATGAAAGATACTGTAAAAAAGGGTCAGAGGTGACATAGCCCGAACAGGTGAACGTCTTCCAAACGTTTTAAAGAGCTCAGGGTTAATGAGCATGGGGATAAGACGTTGGATCGATCCAGAAAATTCTGATAGGATGTCCGCTTCAAGACTAATAAAGGAATATGATACTCTCCGGTTCAAGGTATTTCTGCACCAGACGAGACCCAACTTTAATGAAAGCCGATTTGGCAATAAATAGCTTTGACGTAGGATTTTGAAAAAAGACATTAAGGGAGCGAAAGCCTAAGAGGCCTAACGCCAGAGCTCTCGGAGCTGAACGGTAAACATAGCGAAATAATTGGTTTCCCTTGACATGTAGTAGAAAATATTTAGTGTTTCTTTCATTGAATCTTAATAGTTATGTCCTCCCCCAATCAGTGAGGGCGCAAAGATTATCGTCAAGAATATCTGCCGTTTTAGTCACTGGAACCATGCAATTTTTCTTACGTAATAATAATTTTGTAGGCTTCACTAACATTGCATCTTGTAAGATGAAAAGTGCACTTTTATAGTGGATATTTAACACAACCATGGGCTTTTGAGGAGAGAGGTGGCTGTTATCTAACCTAAATCTATTCTTATATTTGCTTCTTACTAAGATGTTTAGTGTTTCAGCGCAAAATACAACATACGTGTTCCCAGTCTGAGGCAATAAAACTTTTCTTACCACTTTTAAAAGAGATCTGATTTTATCAATTCCTCCTAGCTTTTGTAGCAGTTTTAATACTAACGCTATATATTTCATAATTTTAGCCAGAGGAGCTAATCCATACTTTTATTAAATATTTTGAGAAGGTTTTAGGAACAAAAAATAACAATCAAATCGTAACTCACCGTGAATTTTGTTATAGTATGAAGGAAATTTGTTTTGCTGCTAATATTTCTTAGTATAATTATTTCGTTAGAATTTTTATTATCATTATTTTAATTATCTAATACTAGTTATTTTTAAAGCACATATAAGGAAGGTTCACATGACAAGGCTTATGGGTTTATAAAAAAAAGAGAACAGTAAACGAAAGTTGTAAAAATCTAGTTGCTGAAAGATGTAATCAAATTGTAAATTCTCTCAACATAACTATTTGAGTGTATTAAGCTGGATTCATTTTCGTTGTAAGTTACAGTGCGTACTGTGCTTTGTTCATGATATTTTACATACATCAATGCACTCAAAGCTATTCATAATAATGTTCATTCTTCCACAGAAACTCGAGATTTTTTCTTTCAACTTTTGAGCTTCGTAAATACATCAAGACGCCAGTCGGAAATTATGGCGTCACTATGGAACTTGGTGACGTCATGATACGTTCGTTTTTAGCGTTTTCTACTGTTCTTAATCTGACCTTATTTGCAGCCAAGTTCAGTCGAAAAAGGCAAAGAAAAATTAGACTTATGGGTAAAGGTCATTGCGCAAAAGGCACCCGTCCCTCGGTTACAAGGCCTACTGACTGTCTCGCCCTTATAAAATTGAATAGGCAACAAAGATAAATCTAATAGTAAAGTAAGACTAATAAGGAGTTCAAATGGCTAGAATATTAAACCTAATACTAAATTTTAGAGACTACAAATTTCCAAACCATAAAAAGTCCTTAAGAGTACGAGAAACTGCAAGACAGCAAATCCTGCAAAGAAACTGTCAGAAAGAATATCTTGACTTATTTCACTTGTTTTGATAGCAACACTATGATGAAATTTAGAGCTAAGACCAATGGTGGATCTAGGGGAGACTACTAGGGCAACGCCCTCAGCTCAAAATCCTCAATAAAAGTATTCCTTTGTTACTCGGACGACATCTTGCCCAGAAAGTAGTTTGGTTGGTTTCAGAATACCCATCAATGATAGCCATAAGGTGAATGTGGGCAACTGCGAGAGTATGAC
This sequence comes from Alatinidae sp. Z8VKAUB7J3, assembly GCA_010016025.2. NCBI lineage: Eukaryota > Metazoa > Cnidaria > Cubozoa > Carybdeida > Alatinidae > Alatinidae sp. Z8VKAUB7J3. The sequence goes on along the minus strand of JAAAKM020006971.1, from coordinate 149,822,447 downwards.
AAGGGGACATCCATGCTGTCCGCTTTGCATGGACCAGAAGTCAGCCCTACTGCAATCCGCTGCTATGTCTGCAACTGGCTAGAACTTTTATATGACTTCATGAAACAAGAAAAAAGTTATAGAAGCGCAACCTGTTCTAAATATTCATCAGAGTCACAGTACTAAAAGAGCCTCAAGAAGTGACCTTTAAGCAAGCAAGTGATACCTTGTTTCACCCTTAAACTCCCCGCCACATACCTTTGAAAATCTGATCCATTCATCCTTACTCAATGGTGTGTCCCTCGCGTTTAGTTCAGCTGATAGAAGAACACAACTTGATTTGAAGTTCTGATTTAGCTCTCTGTATTTCATGGAACTGCAGTTTCCATTCTGGGTACAAAGGATGATGCATTCAGATATGATGCTGCTCCCATATGTCTGCAATGTATTTTCCGCTGGAAATGGATAGTCAGTTATTGCCCACAAACTCTCTTTAACTAACGAACCAATTGGTTCAGATATGATCAGCGCAAAAGTTAGAAATATACTTAAAGCATATAAAGTAATATTCTTGGGTGCCATTGCTAACCCGAGATCAACTACATGTCGAATTCCAAGTGTCATGTTTTTGTGCATATGTAAAGAACAACAGGACAAGTTTATGTTTGGCGTAGATGATTCACGGTATCTCATTAGGAAGTCAATATAGTGATGGTTAACAAGAGGTGTTCAGCTTGCATTTGTATTTGTAAATACAAACTATGTTAGTCCAATTTGTGAAATACAAAGTTTTGGTAATATGAATAACAAGCACAAGAACAATAAGTTCAATTGAAGACAACTTCTTAAGGGCAATTATCATTATTGTTTTAGACGCAAGACGCAAAAGGCAAGATGATTGAAGTTGAAACTAAATGAACAGAAGCATTATTGTCGGATAGCTTTCATGGAATGTAGGTAAAAATCCCTAATGGAAAAAAGCCTTAACGCCCTTAAAAACAGCTATTATTTTTCACCAAGCAGCATAATATGTAGTATGTGTACAAACGAAGTCTCCTCGTGCCTTTACAAGGCGTTCATGTTGAGAGGGATTTTTACCTAGCGATCACATAAGTGGATTTTTTCCTTAGGGTTTTTTTACTAGGGGGGGGATATTTTCCTTAGAGATTTTTTCCATGGTGCGTTTCTTCTTTTGGGATTTCTTCCTGGGGATTTTTTCTTTAGGGATGTTTTACGACGTGAATTTTTGTCTTTAGGGATTTTACGGTATAACGCTTTCATGCATACCATTCTACATGTCTCTCAAACTTGCACAGGGTATCTATATTGATAACAAGAAAGCAATGAGTGCAAATTATTATCGAATTTCTGTTTTTTATTAAATTAACGTCCCTTTTAGCTAATCTATTTTTTAGATTTTCCTTGATACTTCTACGAGCATGATTAATTAAAGATGTGCTGGAGAGTGTTGCACATGGGTGGAATGGATAAGAAACTATTTAAGGAAGAGAGTACAAATGTATGCACTGAGAATTGCAAATTCTCACATCTGATTATCTAGATGACGAATGATGATGTTAAAGTTTAATAACTACTCTTGGGTGCCTAATAGACGTCCTCCCCTGCTAATAAAGTTTTCAAATATTTTCCACCCAGGACATTCTTATTCCACCCCAACCCCCCAACCCCGCCTATTAATTTTTACGTAATCTCCCACCCATGACATTTTTCTGAGAATGTACCTTGGCGGGCAAGTAGAAACTGTCTTTATTAAAGTATGAAAATCATACATTAAAAAGATGACGGTGGGCTTTTACGAGGCTCGAAGAAGGGTGAAGACGCACCTTACACATGTTAGCAATAATACTGTCATTGAGCAGTAGGACCAGGGGAACATTTTTAAGATCTTGGAAGGCATGTAGGAGACTACCATGACTTCGAATAACTGGCTATTGTTTGTGTTGTATTATCTTACGTTTAGGGAGCTGCAGTTGATTCTAAATTTAAGAAACATTCGTGAAAAGTATTGATGGAAATATTTTCCTGTAAGAGTCCGTATATATTATCACATGTTACTTATTACCACACATTACTTATTATAAGTTAATACGGTATTTTGTGAGTGCATAGAACAGTCTTAGATAATTTTTAAGGAAGTACTTCCTAAGAAACTTTGAAGGCCGAAACTGGATAAATTAAGAAACAATTGAGGCTGAGAGTGGAAAAGTTTTAACAAACTCGAGCCGTTGCTTAGGTTACTTATCAAACAACCCAACGTTTACATGACGTGTTTTGGAATAATCACCCCCCCGGTAAGAAGTGTCATATTTTTCAACGATCGGCGCGGGAACTGGGGATCTATTGAGTTCATGCACCCCCTCTACTTTAATTTCCTTTGCCCTAACCTTTAACAAAATCTACATGTACGTCTTGTCCTTAACTATAAATCACTGTTCCTACTAGCACCAAGGAGGCATTTAGTTGCATGGGTGACATCGTAGCCATGCAAACATTTCTACGCTCAGCTAAAGTTTTCAAAGCATCAGTTTATCTTGCTTTATCCCAAGCTTCGTCGTAATATCCCTTGTAGCATCTGTCTGCAAATGTCTAAATTTTGGAATCACTAGTAAAATGCGTACGAATTCTATGCAACAAGTTGCGGGAAGTTGCATGTAAAATGTTGCATGTGTAAACCGCGCTTTATTAAGAGGTATTTGCACTCGGTTGCAACAGGTCACTGGTTGCTGCAACCTACAACTTGTTGCACTGTCATGTTTACAAGTGAAAAAATCGATGCAACCCCAGCATGTTCAGGCTGCCACGTATTGCATAAAGTCGCAGTAATTTCAGCGGAAATCAAGAAGACCACGTAGGAAGACAAACACGGTGGAGGAAGAAGTTGGCTGTGGAGCTGGACCAGTGCTAATGCTTTTGCTGCACAAAGGGACCACAAGAAGAGGGCAAGGCAACATAGATTGTGTTTAACCCTACCTTATATGGGCTTTTTGGCTCTTCTCATAAATGGGGGGGCCTAGTAGGCCCGCGGTACTTTGACACACTATAACTTTATATCAGCCAATGCTATTACAAAGATATTTAGCACGTTTATAGTTAAACTCTTTTTCAACACATTTAAAAAATAATAATTTTAATTTGGTGCGAATGACGTCATCTATAGCTATGAAATGTTGCGCAATATTCAAAAACTTCACAAATTTTGTTAAAAGGCCTTAAAACATACTTTTTAATTACAATTTGATTTTTTAAGGGCTTTTAGCATCTCTTAAGTATTTCTACATGTATACGTTGTATTTAGGCAAGGTATCTTAGAGCGACCAAACTATAATTATAGAAACAACTAATTTCTACATGAGTGATAACTTTTAGATCTCTGTTATAATCGTCAACACCCTCACTGAATGGATTTGAGTGAAGGTTGATGTAAGACGCGAAAGCATTCTAAAATTCTGATGGATAAAATTGTAAGCCTTCAATCCAACTCTATGCCTGCATTTAACGTAATCCTATGATATCAGATATGCAGATGACCTTACCCTGATTTCATAAAGTTTTCCACACTGAACCTTTCAAATAAGGTACCCTTTATGTTCTTATCGAAAGTAGGGTCTTTCTGGGCTAACTGCAAGCTGTTGAGCGACGAGCCGCATACTTTCTCCATTATGATGAGCTTGTTAAAAAGGTAAAGGAATTTGAAGTCCTGTGGTTAGCTGTAACTGGTACGTCTGTTAGTAAAAAAAGTTCATGTGGTTTTGGGCAAAAACTGAAGAAAAGGAAAAAGACGACATTAAATTAGGATTGTATGATGTTCTGATACTATGAAAAGTGCCTACGAATAAAACGTCTGGGTCTTGAATATGGAAAATGCGCCAAAGGTATTCAATATTTAAAAATAATTGTCAAAAGATAGTTCGCGAAAGCACTCGAGGATCGACTAAGAATTGAAACTTTGAGATCAGAGCCAGAAGATCTTTTGACTTTAATCAAATGCAGGACATTAAACTTGTTTGAGCATGTAATCAGTGTAAAAGCAGGACAACCGTACCTATGGAGCATCCAGAGACAAGCGTTTTGGCCAGAGTTATCGTGGTAGACCACTAAACAGAGTGAGTTGATCTGCTACGTGGATACAAGAACATCATTGCTTACAATGTATTTAAATGCGCAAGACAAAAAGAAATAGAAGAGTTATGTAAAAATGACGTGTTTACAAAGAGTTGTATGAAATTACGCTATGAGGTAAACAAAGTCAAGTCATCAACAATAACAAAGAAATCAATTTTAAAGAGAAATACTGTAAATATTAAATATAAATATACTAAATAAAATAGTATCATCGAGAAGAGAGGATTTGAAATGTTAGTTTTGAATAGAACACTAAAGAAATAGAAAAGTATGTCACCACCGGGGATCGAACCCGTGACCCATAATGATCATAATGTTCGTGGGTCACGGGTTCGATCCCCGGTGCTAATGTCAAGGGGTTTCCAACGCTTTCTTTCTCTCTCTCCCTTAATCTGCTTCTCATTTTTACCTCACTTCCTGTAATACGTGTTTCCTATATCTTACTCTTGTACTTTTTATGCCTTTATCTGAACATTTGAACACCTGTTCATCATTCTAGACCCCATCGTTATTATTTGGATCAGAGGAAGCAGACCTTATTGAAACGATCGTTATCTCACTTCGATACACTTGATGTTCTTTTAAAACTTAAAGGCAACAACAAATAGATAGATGGTAGCAATGGTTGAGTTATCAGAGTCGTCTTTCTCTACCTTCAAATTATGCCCTTCTTGCTAATGTAATAAAAGACGATATGCTTTACTCTTTGCTGCATCGATGTGATAGTCAATGGCTGTAATTTGCTAATGTGCAGCGGCTTGTAATTTTAGCATGCCTCTGCAACTAGAAACGTCTAATTGTCATAGATTATCACACTTCATACCTTCAACTGGAATTGCGTGCGTGTCTTTTAAAATGCGGACTCTTTTTGCTGTATAAATTGAAGAGAGTGGAATAAAGTCTCCAGATGATTGTTAAGCAATGGTTCATCCCTTTATTTTGTATAGAATTAAACACTTATAAGTGTCATGTGATTATTTAATCACTGGTTAGTTTTTAATGGGGCATGGGTGGGAAAATGGATGGCTGTGTGTACCTTATGCACAGATTCTGAACCCTTGCATGAGTGTAAACTTTGAGAACTTAATATTGAAAATTGGAATCCTGTTATCTGTTGGTATTGGCGATCAAGAAAAAGATCTACTTTACTCAAATCCAAATTATATAGGCTATCACTCTAATGTTTTCCAATCTGTAAAGACGGATTTTTGGAGCTTTGTTAACAAATCAGTACAAACCTCCGACCTTTAATTGAAGTATTAACAAAACTAAATTGATACTGAGTCTCATCGCATATAAATATCATTAGTCACATTAATAGATTGATTTGATTGACCACGCAAGCTCCCCAAAATATTGCCTCTATAAAGCTATTGATTTGTTTTAGAATTTTCCTAGCACATTGGTTTTCAAAGAAGAAATCATTTGCATTTAAAGAATGTTTGATTTGTTTTCCTTGTTACATCCCTTCAATTCAGTAATGGTACAAATCCCTGAGACGGTCAACCAGTAGTTCTAATAGTCCATTGCAGCCCATTAAAGTATCCAATGGCAACAAAGAGTATAACTATCGTTTTCTTTCACAGCGGCTTACTCACCAACAGGGGTTTAAGGTCATTCACTAGATTGAGATGTTCTTTGGACGAGATTGCAGAGAGAAGGTGGACTTCCAATCTTTGGAGAGCGGGGGATTAGCACTCGTTATAAGATACGGAAATTTTTTAATTTTTAATGTTTGCCACAGATTGGAACAATTCCGGTTGATCAAAGGAATCGAGGGTTTACGAATAGTCAAAAGTCTAAGGGTGTGACGTTAATTCCCTTAAAAAACACATGAATATATTAAAAAGGCTGTTGAGCGCGCTCGTGACCGTGTAGAGGACATTTGACAAAGTGAACATTTCAAGTTCCTTTGACACCTGTTCTTCATCGGTTCCCTACAAAGAGAATTGATCAACAAGTTGACCTAAATCAAGGAGCTTCATCATGAGTCACATTCTATGAGCCGAATAATGATCGTGAGAACCAGCCCCTCAATTAGGAAAATTTGATATTTAGCCTTTCAAAGAAACAATATCACTCACGCCATAACAAGCACAAACAAAGACAATGGACATTGAAGCATATCAGCAAGAAATGTTTTATCAAAAATGAGGGAAGATTGTCTTAGGCAGTGAAAGACGCCTGGAAGTGTTCATTTTGCAAAAAAATACCACCAACTCGAGTTTTGATCCTTAATAAATCACCTGTTTTGCACAATACTTATAATTTGAACATGATGTAAAGCTAGGTGATTTAATTGTTGTTTGGTGTTCATACTCAATATGACCAAAGTACAGTATTCCTAAATTAAATTAAAACCAGTATGGATTTCTGTCAGTAATGGGCACCCAGTCCCTCCTGCAATCGCTAAAAGTGAAAATATTAATATCTCCCACATGTGGACACGGAATTCTTTGATTAATTCTTTTGATAATATTTAGCGAACGTAACAAGCAACTTTGGTATTACAACGAGTAGCAAGATTATTCCTGAAATTTTTAACTGACAGTTTCCAAGAGTAAGACTGGAATTAAGTACCTCCCGTATATGCTTTTATTGCCTTAGAAGCCAATCCTCCCCATATTGTTACAATATAGGTATGGACCTTCTAACAGCAATTACAGTGGTAAAGCGTAATGGCAATATCGAATAAAAGCAAATCTGAGAAATCTATTTTAATATGCACTTTTGCATCCACATTGTGATGGCATTGATTTATGATTCAAGTGATGTAAGCAAAAGGATTGGATGACAAGATCCCTTGGCGGTTCATTTGTTTCTACTCTTCATCCTTAAACATTGAAGAAGAAAATAACTTTCAGTGGAGATAATCTCGGGAAAACACTATTAAAGAGATTTAATTATGTTCGATGTGATTTGATTTTATTATTTGTTGGCATCAAATTAGACAGTATCATCAAATATTGTTTAGAGATATGATGTTGCTGTATCTCAAGGACTTACTCTCATTTGGGCATATGACTCCGTTAAGATAATTTTAAATAAGAAAGAGCAAAGAGATCGGAAGAAGTAAACAATGATTTTATGTGTAAATATTTTTGCAGGACAACTCTCCTTTACCATGCCAAAGAATAAAAATTATCTTATAAAATTAGTTGCAGTTGTTACTTAATTGTATATATTGACCACCTAAATACATCACAATAGACAGTAGTTTAATGAAAGGTAGGCAAATATTTTTGTGTAAGTACCTAATCCCTTTTCTATTTGAAAATATATACATCGCCAAAAAGTTTAAAGATGGCCTAAAGTTGTTGTTGTTTGGAGTGCACATGAACACCAATACACAAATATCTATAACATCATCAGTTTGGTTTATGACAAAGACTCAGTAACAAAAGCATACTTGGAAGGCTATAAAGAACAAAACTGATGCAATAGCAGGATATGTACTTGTTGAAACCCAGAAATATCTTTTACTATCTTTAAAATATAGGTTTCATATCGTATGGAGAGTATACAAAGGTATTGTCCTGGATTGAAACAACAGTGTCAGCTGCACGAGGCTAAGGCATGGGGAGGCGAATGTTTAAGAATAATTTTTTGATCATCTGCAGGTAGTATAGCTTCTTATACACGGTTTCGCAAACACAACAGTTTGTCACACAATACATTATTTGTGATACCAGATCGTAACAGCAAATTAGAATCCCGTCATTAAACAACTTATGGTGCTACACTACAGAGCGACTCTTACATGACAAACAAGTGTCAACTCCCTGTTTAACACGGAGCTGTCTGTTTGGCACAACAGACATTGACTCAAGGGAAGGTTAGGTCAATGCAGATGTGTAGCAGAGATCAGATCAAGACTAAAGTCACTTTCTTTCTTAGATATTCTCAATCAACACTGTTACTAGTATATCAAAAGTCTTTTCTCATGTGTTATATTGTAGCCGAATAATCATCAAAGTTGTTCAAAGTTTTTATCAAAATCGAGTCTATCTCGTCTTAGTCCACTGATCCCTTATGATTCTTTATAACATTTAGTTTCCTATCTCTGACTGTTGGGATGATTATTAACATTAATTATTTTGGTGAAAAAAGTGATCCTGTAGTGAGCTTTTCACTGATATGATAAATAGCAAGCACGTGACAGAACACCGATATCTGGTTGGATATTTGGCTCGAAACTACATTTGTCATACATGCTTTATCTTCATTATGTTAACACTAAATTTTGGCAGGATGAATCAAAGGACATTTTACAATAAAGACTGATAAAAATTTCTATATTGGTATTAACTGGCAAAGTTGTCGCATGGGACCAAGCTAGTCGGTATTGATAAAAGTTGGCTATTTTTGTTATCATTAGACAACAATACCTTTACTAGGTAATTAAAAGAGAAGCAGTTTACTGACTTCTACAAGTTTCCCAGAACGCGCAGAAGAAATAAAGAAACAATAAGATTCTGTCAAAAGGACATCAAATAACAGGGTACGGAACAACATAGAACTCAGTGAAGTTGCTTTCTGTGCTTGCAAATAGAAGCGGTCTTCTTCAGGGATGTATCATTCCGTATGTAGAAAAGACTTCCTGTGCTTTTTAGTTACGTCATCTCTCCGTCTGGCCCCTGGTCTGCGAAGCGGCTTTTTAAAATCGTGTGCTGTGCATTTGAGGCCCTGATGATCCAGCTGTTGTTCTTCATCCTGGTAAAGTACCCTGCTCGTGATGCTTGGATTTCCAAATGTCATCCAAGGATTAGACTTAAGGTCCCAAAGAGAAAAGCCCGTCATATTCCGTTTCATATGGTAAAGCGGTATTGCCAAAATAAAAAACAATTCAAACCACAATATAAGCAAATAATTTTATAGCCACGGTGTCTACTCAAAAATGGTTTCAAAGTTAATATTTTTTAGTTCTAGACAGTCATAATGTGCTCGCATGTTCCTATACGACAAGATCTTGCTAACATATTGATCGAGATAATGAGTTAGGCTATTAATTCAAGTTTACAAGTCAGTCAGAAATATTGTTCCTTGAAAGCTTCTTAAGGAAAATTGGAGTAATTGTCCGGCAGCGAGTATAAACGTAGACTTCCTCTCTTCTCGAGAAGATGTGTAATACATGTTAGTTGCAATAAAAATATTTGATGGGAGAGGGAGCAAAAACTAAAACGGGTTCAAACTCTCTTGCACTATACTTTAGCTATGAAAACGAAATGCCAGTTGCAAAAATGCAATCTGCTGTTAAAAAGTTTAGCGAATCTTAGCATCTTAGATAATAATTTAAATTCCTCTTTTTACATTTTATCAAAATGAAGCTATATATTTGCTTACGGAGTTATAGAAGTGAATCACAGTCAGCTACTGACAAGTAAGATCCGATGAATGCCATACAGCGTGCACGATAAAGTCGTAAACGCACCAAACAAGAAAACGAAGGCAAGTGGTCAAAAACACCCTAAATGACTGTTTAATACATTCCTTAAGTTATACGCATGCCTCATGATAAATCAACTGGTCAACATGGGTCACACCAGGAGTTAAATCAACTGAAATGCTGGAACATTTTCTGGACTTTAACGGTAAACCTCCCCTTCACAGCAATATCTAAATTGTTCTAACAATTTCATTTATCCGAAAAACGTTGAATGTAAAACGGTAAAATTCTTACACACTGCAATATCCAAATTGTCCCGGCAATTTTATTAATCCGAAAAACGTTGAAAGTAAAACGGTAAACCTTTTTCAAACAGTAATGCTCAAATTGTGCTAACAATTCCATTGATTTCAAAACCGTAAATGCAAATGTAAAAATACTGTAATGTGACAAGAATGATTTGGAAACTTTTAACAATACAGTCACGTACAACCAGGAACAAGGAAAAACCACATTCAACTGGTAAATGTTTACAGGGAAATAATGTCATTATATAATATTCTTAAATTTCCCATGTGATTTCCTCTTGCCCTGACGCTTAACCCTTGTCCTCTTACCAACTAGAATTAGAAACCCAACACTAACATGCTACGTCAAGTCAACTCAAGCCAAGCCACTCCTTGATTCATCTGAGACAATGAAATCCTTGCATCTTGTTATGCTTTACGATTGATCCATTCTTTGTATATATATGCTATTTTGCAAAATTATGAGAGACTGAGTGAAAGAGATCACAGTTCCCCAAAAGATTAAGAAGACTGGATATATTCGTATGGTGTCTTAAGAGTTGCTCTACATAGCACCGACCGCGACGGTTCTGTTACAATAATTTGTCAGCTTTGCATCACTATAATGTACCAAAAAACTTATTAAAAATGGACATTCTTTAGTTAATGGGATTTTGTTGTTGTTTAATCAATGTTGTACTTTATCTTCTAATACTTCACTACCCAATTCCCTTATAATATAAACAGCACAACTTACAACATACCTGTGGAAGCTAAAGCGTCACGTTTATATATTGTTTGAAGTACCGTAAATGACCGATTAAGTGCCCTGGGCGCTTATTTAAAGACACGAGTTTTGGGGTGGGCGCTTATTCGGACCTGGGCGCTTATGAAGGAAAGGAAAAACAGATAACTAAACATACATGATCTTTCTATAGAAAAGATTGATAACATAACGTTCAATCAATCAATCAATGCATCTTCATCGTCCTCTGTATCTTTATCTAAAAGCGTAAACTCTGGAGCTGCTGAATCCACGTCTTTGCTGTCCAGACCTGGGCACTTATTAGGACCTGGGCACTTATTCGGACCTGGGCGCTTGTGAGAAATATTTTTCCAAAACTGGGCGCTTGTGAGAAATATTTTTCCCAAACTGGGCGCTTATTTGAGCATGTGGGCTTATTTGAGTCCTGGGCGCTTAATAGGTAGTTTACATATATATATGTGGCATCATTCTCAAGATACTATATTCTTCGCATAAGAAATGGGCGTTGCATCGAGACACACAAAAGGATTTAAAGATCCGACTACAAGAAGCAGCCAGATGGGCGTTAATCGTTGTTTTTCTTCTTATTCTGATTGCACTGATGTGCTTCTCATTCGAAGCAGTTTAAAATTGCATAATGTTCATTTCAATATTTCATAAATAACTCATTATTAATCACTGTGTGAATTAGTTAAGTATGTATATTTTTGTTGTTTCAGGTTTTGAAAGTGGGCGTACAATACCTCTACAGATGGATGTAGGAGCTTGTGAGTACTAGTCATTTTCTAAAAAATGTTAATTTCTGTTTCAATCAGCATTTTGCACTTTTCGTCTCTTCGTAATTCTATAAGCATCACCAGCAGGACGAGGTTGACAAACGCATGAGGAAATTACCTAAAATTACCCGAATGAAGTGCCTAGAACTTTTACGCATGTTTACATCTCCTACATCAGTTGGACAAATTCCTGCAGTGTTAGTTGCAAGTATCGAAAAGTTTAGAGGCCCACTAAAAGTGTTATAATCATCGACTTTTATTGTCCAAAAACATTAAGCAGATTTTTGGGGAGGGAGGGGGGACGACGGGAGGGGGGACGACAAAATGTGATACTCGATATGTTTAAATCTACACTCTCTTGCAGTTCACATATAATAGCATAATTCATCCTTTAATTAGACTCTTTGTAGCAAAATCGATTCTTATTTCACTAAAATTATGGCATCTTCAGCCTAACTCTCTCCTCTATCACTGTTCTGATATTTTTCATAGGGACTCATTTACTCTCTCTTTCACTGAATTATTCAGAGCGTTTAATTAGCCACTTAGTCCTTTAATAGCTTTAATGATTTCATGGTAATAATACCCTGAGGCCTATGCCATTAATACATTGATAGCTTAGGTAATTTGACATCTCATGTTTAAGGTTAGCACCTCTAAAAATTTTCCACACGCACACATTTTTTACTGGGTTTTGCTATTTACTACATAGTTTAGAAAAGAACACTAAAGAAATAGAAAATATATCCCCTGCGGGGAGTGAAACCGTTACCAACACTTTCGCGGCGTGCTCTTTACCAACGGAGCTAGGTGACCTGCCATGTTAACATACTCTGTTTCTCTAGTCGCCACACTAGCTCCAAATCATCCGCAGACCAGCCTCTTTGCGCCATGTGACTTGACCAAAGAAAGACTTCCCTCCGGTCCGTCTATCTGTCCAAACCCCATTAAAGTTATATAGTACTACGGGTTCGATGCCCGGCGGTGACATATATTCTATCTCTCTTGTGTTCTTTTCAAAACTAACATTTCAGATACTCTCTTCTCGCTGATCTCCTACAAAATTACGAATTCTACCTGGTGAACCAATTACTAATATTTTTGTGAATGATTTACGATATACTTTAATGTATACCATTATCTTTCATATTTCCTTTAAAGAAATCTACTAATTGCAGCTTATGTACTTCAAAACGAGATAAAATTCCATAGCGTAAGATACACATATTCAGAACCCTACAAAAATTTAACATCGAGAATGTGGACACTTAGTTACCAGAAAGGGCTTCCAGTGATTAAAATTTTTCTTATCCACTCGCATGTATACCTAACTGTAAGTCAGCACTTTACCATTCAGGCCATGGCCGTATCTCTTTCGATCCATGTCCTAGAGTGGTCCTCTAGTTTGTCGTGTATCGGAGAAAGGAAAACATCTGCAGGCTTATTTTCGAAACAGTAAGGATCCCACACATGAATCTATTAACATTTAATAAAAAAATTTAGGGACTGTGTAAAGCCATTCGCATTAGTGGAAATGCTACCACTGAGATTGCAAATATGGTCTTTCTATTGAACCTGAAAGTTTACTACAATTTTGGACGATCAAGGTTTTGTCTCACACCTACTAAACCGCTTGACTAGGCGCCTAGCAACAGAGGGTAGCAGCAAAGCCAAATGGTGTTTACAGTAACGAGATCTCCATTTTTTAAAAATACGTATGAATATCTTTTGGTTGTCGTTGCTATTGAACACTGGTGAAAAACATAAATTATAAGGCTCGTTAGGGTATGACACATAATAATTTGTCCCAACTTAACAGTACACGTGGCACAACAGTGACTTAACCACTTTCTGCTCGGGGGATTGGGGTGGCTTTTGGAGCCCAATAGCAACTTTTCGCTTCCCATTTGACGCCCTTCGATTTTTAGGAGTTAAAACTTTCATTATATCTGTCACGAAATGATTGGATTGCGATCAAAAAAATTCTATCAAATTTGGGCAAAATTTGCTTTTGCAAAATGTGAATGTGGTAAAAAATTAGTCAAAAACGCTACTACAAAAAGGGAATTTTTCAGGTCAATTTGCCCGTTTAATGAAAAGGTTGACACCTTTATTGTTAAATAACACTGAATTATCTTGTTTATCAAATATTTCGTACAAGTAGGTATATTTCAAAATTCTAACCTGTAGATACGGTCGATGCTAAGGCAAAATATGAAATTTCACAGAAAGTTCACCCAAACGGGATGTTAACCTGTGACCTCAGTACACATACCTTAGTAACTTTAACATTTTTCACTGATTTAGCACTAAAGAATAGTACAAGATGTGTGCCAAACTGCAGCGATGGGGGACTAACGGTAGTTACGTTACATAGGGGAACTCAAAAAGCCCTTTTTCCCCCCGGAACGGGATTGTGTATGAAAGAAGGTCGACCAAAATAGGGCTACCAGTAAAAGCGAAGCCCATAAAATGTTACTCCTCGTTGTTATCATTCAAATGGTGTTTATAACTAACTCGTGAATTGCGTAGCTGTGCCTTTAATAGTTAAGATTACATTTTACTGCTTCATCATTTAAACTAAATATGAACACCACATAATTCCACAGCGAAACACATTACAATATGCACAGGACTGGACAGGTCAATTTCATGCAGAGATGGGTCTAATGTTGCAATTACATATGCATTCTGGGGAAGAACGTCCGACAAGATATGCCCATCAGATGACGGTGATCCAGTGACGGACTGTGAGACGGCGGAAGAAACGGAGGGCCTTGTCAAGGGATATTGTGAAGGAAAAGAACAATGTAAACTGGAAGCAAAACATAAGTAAGTTTTTTTTTATCCATAAATATTGTATCGGCAAGAATCAGCAAGAGTTGTGTAAATATTTGAGTCCACGTTAGCTGTTCCTTATACAAAGATAGAGTAATTAATACTTTAAGAATCTACGCAAGACGTTTCCTATTTTATCACTCATGGAACGACGACGTTCTGTACGTCTTCTTGAATTACGTATTCAGTTTGGGGGTGCAATGGTCATTAACATGGGTTAAAATAGATCTTTGAATATTTAAAGGTGACTTTTGTAGACAAAATTGTAAGCCTACCTACAAGCTCGTGGGATAGGATCCAACTACCAGTCCTTCTAGTTCTCGCAATATTAATATTGTGAACATGTCTATAGTGTGCTTTCTAAGTACATTCTTACCGAGTATGGGAAGTATTAAAATACGATGTAAATTACTAACGGTGGTACCATGGTGGCTATCTGGATCAAACTTTAAATTGTTAAGATGAGGCCTGCGTAAGCATCTTTAAATCAAAGACCCCTGGTGAGCAGTGGGCCGGGTTTTGAAACGACTAAAATAAAGAGTAAAACCGCCAAACAGGCCAACTAATAATAAAAGGGCAGCTTAAGCGTCCAACGGCAACGTCCCTCGATTTAGGCTACAGGGTATATAAGCAAACCATAAGGCAGGCTCAGCCAGTCAGTCGGACTGCCTATTACGGATGATGGAAAGAATCTGTTATCAGTTAGAACAGATATTACATCCATTTCTTGCCAAAAAACCAACATGTTCAACAACTTCTCATAGCCAGCAATTGATCAAATTAACAATTTTTTGCACGGCTCAAAAGACGTTAATTTACTTGTATGCAAGAGAATCAGAAGAAACACTGGTGTTCACACTCTACAGAAAGTTCCTTTTGAATGATTTATTTTTTGTAAAGATTTTTTGTGCGAGATAATTGAAAGCTTTTAAGTAACTGTTTGTTTCATTATAGTAGCAATAGTATATAGTAAAAAGAATATCTATGAATTGAAGACGATTGGGAACAGCTATTCTTTTTTTATGGTTCATTAGTTAAACAACTGCTGATTGAAAACCCCTCTACGTAAATTTTGTCTACAATTTCTCCCCTACAAATTTTTAAATTCTTGAGTGTTGAATTTTATTATGTCTGTTACGGGATATTATGTCTGCATTCTGTCAAGGGAATATCGATATAATATCACATCCGGTCTTAATGAGGTCGAAAGTTAAAACGGAAAGAAACTTCGAACGGCTATTTCAAGGCTCCAATTGACAATTTAAAGTAACTATATCTAAATATAGAATCAAATCACGCCACCATTAATTTGTTTCTCAAATACTATAGGCCTACGCAAGCCAATACATTTCAACATGCTACTGTAAGAAAAATACTTACTTAAAAGTCAAATCTGAAAATTAACAGGAAAGTTAACTACAACCTCATGTGAACTGATGATTGTGGTACACGAAAAGCCATTTGAGCCCAAAGTTCATTTTTAAATATAGTACCTTAAAATACACTAATTTTTTTAGTTTTATTTTATTTCTGAGGGTTGTACTCTGAGGAGTGTCACACAAAAAAACTTTTTAAAATACACAATCGTTTCGTTTTTTCGTGTAGTATTCTTGTTTTGTGCTGCCAATAAGCTATACTATAGTACTAAAAGATAGCAATAAAAGTGTTTCAGATCTTTTATGACTTAAAATTGCACAGTAATACAGTGGACTGACAGCAGTACAAAACCTTCTCTTCTCCCAAATAAAGTTACTTTTTCTGTTAAGGGTGGATTCCATTTCCATTCTTAGTCAAGTGTTGATCACTTCGTTCAGTGTTATTATTATTCATTTCACCGACCGTGTAAGGATGAAAGACTGCTTCGTAGGTAAAGCTTGGTACCTCTTCCTCTAATTGAGCCCTCGTCGGTCTATTTGCAATAAGAGTCCAGTAACACGGGGTCACCATGTCTAACGTGTTGTAAAAAGTGCATTAGAACAAAAACTTTAACGACTTCCCAGACACCTGTAATCCATAGTAAAGGTAAAGCTCATACAAATAATTGACAACACATTGAACCCATAACGTTGTAAACGAGATCTAAACATACTAGGGTAATACTGAGACATTCAATACTAGTTAGAGAGGCTACCAGGCAAGGTTACCAACTTTCTTTTCCTCTAAAAAGAACTGAAGGAAAAGCAAAAGCTTTGGATACGACACTCTGTTCATTTCTAATTTGTCAGTATCAAATGTCTATACTCTACACACCATGTGATACATGGCACCTACCACAATAATTGACTCAGCCCAGAAAATTCTTCAAGAGGTAAGTTCGAAAGCGGGTAATGAGAATGTTTTAAACTGGACCTCTTCAATGCGACAGTAAGAAAGCAAATGTAAGTTCAAGAGGTTGAAAAGTTTTGGTTTGTGGTACAAGGAGTAACTTTGTGAAAGCTTTTCACCAAACACTGTTCATACAAAAATGTCCTCAGGGCTGTAAAGTTATATTTGCGTGTTTAACCCTTAAGATAGGAGAGAATTGTAAGAAGCCGTTAAAATTGAAATATGCTTAACGAACATTTCATTTTACCATTTATGTTGTTGAAGAAAACGTAACTACTAAATAAACTCTTTCTGTCAACAAACAACTTTCTTGTGATGTCAACACTCTTTTTACGGCATATAACACTAACATTGCATGAAAAAGTGAAATCGACCTGAAAAGAATATTTCATCTGACATTCCTCAGAGCGCAAAACGTCAGAATGAATGGATATAGATAAACTGCACGTAATACGCAATCGTGACTCTTTGAATGAACCAGTAAGAATTTGAACTACGTGATTGGTTCTATGCCATTGACGAATCAGCGCCCACTGGAACTGTGATAGCTTTCTAGAAAAATGATGAGATTTTTTTTAAACGAATACAGTTTCCGTGCAAAATGAAGATTTCCTTGTCGGTAACCTCGTGTTTTGTGGGGGTCTCATGGCGTGATAATCTGGTCAAAAAAGCCAACAAATTTGTAGCTTCTATAATGTATCTAGTATTTCAGGAAATATTTTTATTAAGTTTTATATTATCAAGTACATCAATCATTGAGTAAACTTTGTCTTACACTCAGAGTCAGCGTATTAGATGGCAAATCAGGTAAAGGAAAAATGCACACGAGAAAGTTAGACCTTGGGTCCAAAATATTTACCCTACCATTTGGCACGTGGCTCTAAAGTTGCCAGACTGTACGTTTAACATAACATCCTAACATTTGCCAGCCAAGGAATTTTCAGATTTTTTCTTTTTAGTTCCAAATTCCTGAGTTTTCGTGGAATGGGACCTGAAAGTAGGCTTTGGGAAAAGAGATCATAATTAAGACTTGATTGAACGATCTTGATCACATATGACATATGGCACGTTCTACGATTCCGTCTGTTAGACAACATGTTAGCAAATATCTTAATAATGTAATTCGCAAAATACCTCTTCCGTCGATTCGGCATTAACCATCTTTTAGGACTACCTACAATACAAAAGATACCGCTTTCTTGCCGTGTTTCATGCTGGAGACTAGACAGTGACCCTGTTGTCCATGGTCTATTTGACATTCTAGCCTCCTGATAGATCAATCAGACCATATCAATATCATTTTTAGGGCATGAATTTTAATTTTCATGTACCGGGCTTTTAATATATGAAAATCGACTGTTTTTATTGCAGTTTATTCCTGCTTGCTTTTTGATACACCATAAAAAAGCTTATTTCGTTGTTTTTACCGACGTTTTCTAAAATGATCCCCGAGATATAGGATGATAGAGTTTTCACAAAGGCCAAAGAAATCTTGAATATTTATTCCAAGAAAATTACCATCATTGCACTGTATTCCAACTAAGTAAATCTATCGTTGCATATCCTGTCTTCTTGATTGGCATTATGCTACCAGCATTTTTTTGCCAATTGTCTGTATCGGAACACACAACTATTATCAGTCAACATTACTTGTCAAATTTGACATAAGATTGATATTTTAGTTTTCTCTGCTGTCAATCAAAATGACGTCTAACAATTTGTATGAGACAGAGCAAAAAATTGTTCTAAAGTTTCTAATAAATGAATAAAGAGCAAATATGCTCTAGTTTGTTAGGATATTTATACCATCCATGCGCAATTCAGATTTAAGCCATCATGGACAATGATGTTAATAATCTACCAACGAACATTCTAACGATCTCGACCAAAAATATCTAAAACATGTGTACAACATGCACCATTTAGCAGAAAGAGGCGAGGTAACAAATATCTTAAAAAAATTATCCTTTCCAGCCGTCAGACTCTTCATTGCTGTTTACAATGAAAGTAACATACACATCTCAAAATATCTAAGTAGGTAGAAGTTGCTTCCAGGCTGCGAAAATATTTCCAAAAGGACAGAAGCTTATCAAACTCAACGCGTTGATATCCTCTCTGTTTGGACACATTTTGTACGACTGCAAACCTAAGATGGACAACAGGAGTGGATATGCGCTAATGCACCACAGCGCATTCTCGATTATCTGAACCAACTCGCTTGATAAAGGGACGAACACCCTAATAGGTCGAAAATTTGATTAATCATTCGTAAAAATTTCACATATTCTGTGTGTGAAATACAAATTTCTCTCCTATAGAGAGTCTTTAAAAATGCTAAGTAGATGGCATTAGTTCCTCAGATAATTTTAAAATTACTCTGAATTGAATTTGAGCATGATATTGGGCAAAAATTCAAACTAGAAGATCTTACATGAGACACATATTATCGGACAAAATGTTAGTAAGCCCACGTTTTGGTGCTCGGATAATCACGGATTTAATAATTGAGAATGAACCGTACCAGCTTAAAGACGGTTGATCCTAAACAAAGGTGAAAAAGATCCTTTTAGGCAAAAAAGGGGAAGACAAAAGTCAAGTTTTGTTTGAAAGAAGGGATTATTAACGGTAAGG
This sequence comes from Alatinidae sp. Z8VKAUB7J3, assembly GCA_010016025.2. Classification (NCBI taxonomy): domain Eukaryota; kingdom Metazoa; phylum Cnidaria; class Cubozoa; order Carybdeida; family Alatinidae; species Alatinidae sp. Z8VKAUB7J3. Next base: position 149,803,316 of record JAAAKM020006971.1, on the reverse strand, counting down.
GTCAAGCACCTCCAAAGCTTGTGGTGTACAACAAAAAACGGGTCGTAATGAAAAAGTACAAAAATGATATATCGATTTAACGTATTATCCCCCCTCATCATCAGGCTTTATCATCGTTTGTCTAATTGCCTAAATTTATATCATTATCAATGGATTTGAATATCACAAATTACAACCGTCAAAGTGTGACGGGCTACAGGGCACATCGATCGCGTACTTTAGTTAATACTTAATTTATACGTCGAAAGCTTAGAAAAAGGAATGCTGTACATTCGCATTCTCAAACCATTACTTGAATGTTCAAACGAACTTCATCTGAGCAAAAGTTTATTACTGTGTAGAAGAAGAATTATAAATTATCTTTGCACAGTAGTTCATTATCTCCCTTGAAAATGGCGTCAAGATGACACCGAAACGTCCGGAACAAACGTTGTAGTTATTTCTCACTTCAAAAGCTTGGAAGAAAATATTTGATCACCTATTCATACTTTGCTTATACCTTTTGTTAATTTTGGAAACACATCCACAGTTCACATGACCAAATTTTATATGGCTCTTTATAAAAATCTTTCCCTTATACATTTCGCTATTTTGTTATTGGTTTCTCTTTCTCGTTTACACATAATAATTTTGCGTGATCTGTGAATAGTTTGGTTCTTCATTACTGCCATCAATCAACAATTATCATAATTCATGATATTTTACCCAGCATATGCTTCGTGGGAATAACAGCTTAAAATATTTTGAGAAGTACTAGTATATGTCAAGCAATTAGCTTCTAAGTAATGTTGATTCTTTAACAGGTAACGCCATTAGTACAAGTTTACTAGCACAAAACCCGAGTGTTATGGTTTTAATAATGATAATAACTTTAAAATTTCTAACAACATCTAAACTCATATTGTTTGAAGAGTGCATATTCGATCCAATATCACCGTTATAGTATACCAAAGTATAATGACAGGTGTCATAAACTGCTCAATAAGAAATAAGTCAGGTGACATCATTAGCAGGTTTACTAGCACAAAACAAGAGTGGTAGGACTTCCGAAATCGTAATAATATTGAAATCTTTAGCAACCTTTGAACACAAGAAGTTCAAAGATAGCAGATCCACTCCAAGACCGTCGATCTAATGTTGTAAGGTATACTAACACGTGCTTCAAACTCCACGACGAGAAACCTAGCTAGGTAACGACGTTAGTTTTCACTATACTAGCATAATCATAGTATTAGGAATTCTGTAGTCCTAATAATGTTGCAACTTTGAACAGCGTCGAAACAGATGTTGTTGTAAGATAACTGAATCGATCAAACAACACCATTGTAATACGCTAGAATATAGGCCTAATAACAGGTGCCTTCAGCTCCGCCACGAGAACCACACTCTTCCGATCTCATGGTCTTGAGTTAATTTGATAACATCGCTACGATACAAGGAAGACACAATGTACAAGAACCAGACATGATGTAGAAACATTAAACCTTTCTAATTACTTCTGTATAAAAACATCTTGTCGGATGTTGCTGGGAGCAACCGCGATAAAGAAAAAGATCTCGTTCCCAGGAAATTGTGTAAAACGGTCCAAATACTAATTACACGTACAAGCGTTTTATCGTATACATGTTTAAGGTAATATTTGAGAGGAGGCCAATAATAGAATTAAGCTTAACAAAATCGAATAAAAACTTCTATTATTAACACTTAAAATGATGTGTAACTCAGTTTTACTATGTGCTGATTAATCGACTGTTTGATTGGTTATTGAATAATTCTTCAGTTGATGAGCAACCAATGATAATGGTCATAGTCCATCAACTTCAGATTTCTTCACGTATTATTTATATACATGCAAACGCCATACATGAAGCAATAGCTGGTGCTAATGGCGTAAAGCAATGATTATGTCAAAGTACAAGTCAATAAATAAATAAATAAATAAATAAATAAATAAATAAATAAATAAATAAATAAATCAATCAATCAATCACGTAATTAATCAATCATCAATATCTGAACTGATCAATCAAACAACTTGCAGCTAAATCAATCCATAAACCAAACAAAAAATTAACACTTTAAGAGGCCAGCCAATGTATGAATCGTTCAATCGTTCAATCGATCAATCACTCAATGAATCAATCAATCAAACAATCAATTAACCAGTCTATTAATCCTTGCATCAATAAATCTATTAAACAATCAATAAAAAACTTTATGAGTCAGTCAACGAAACGATTAACTCAACTGCATGATATTTTTTTCAAAGCGACTCGCTTATAAGCAACTATAATCGATTTTGAAATATCATAATGCAACTCCAATACTAGTGGCATTTTCCCAACTTTGCATTTAAGCAACAAACAAGGAACAAATTCCTATTTTTAATGACAGAAAGTGCTTAGATTTTATGAAGGTATGAACTGTTAATCATATCTTCCTATGGTAAATACCTTTTTACTTGCAAGAAGAAACCTTTATTACCCATTAACTTTAACAGTTGATTTTTTTTTCTACTTTTCCACTTTCATAACCCTCTGAGTATGGTGGGGGAATTTGAAAGTTTAGCAAACAAGTAAGCAACTTCAGTAGTTTCTTTCGCCTGAAAATTAAGCAACCTTACTCCTAGTCAAAATCATAAGTTGCTTCTGAAAAAAATTGTGTACCGATTCACCAATTTATCCATCAAATAAACCAACAAAATTATACAACAACGAACAGACCAATCAATCAATAAAAACGTCACTCGATTAATCATGTTTCTTTCTGTTGACCCTTGGATGTAGCAAATATACTACAATACTTAGGTTGGTATGCATAAGCTACACTTCTGTTCATAATAACTCAAACAGTAAGTCATAAAGCTACTTCTGAGATAAGTTTAAAAAAGCATAGTGGCCAAAGGTTGAGGCATGTAAAGTCTTTCAAGGGCGTGCACTTTTTCTAGAAAATGTGCACAAATACAAATTCTTTGGAACGATTCCACACAAGACACCGCAACTACAGTACCAACAATACTAGGCTATTGTCAATATGGGGCATATGAAGACCATTTCCTGAAGAAATATGGAAATGTTAAGATGTATCCCAATATGAAATTCTCACTACAGCAAAAGCTAAGCAAACAAAAAATAGATATAAAAACAAAGCAAAAAACACTCAAATATGAGGCCCTCGACCTCCGGGATAGATTCCCGGTCCACGAATCTTTACCCTCTAGTTTTTACGGAGCAACTACAACAAAAGAGGCGGACATGGAAAGAACGAGGTTGAATGTATTTGACTCCTAGTCGCTTTTTATGAGAGGGTTTAGGACAATGCTTACATACATAATAAAATCAGCAACGAAACTTAAGACAGAAAAGATATAAAGATGCGACGAAAATAAACAGATTCTCTAAACAGTTCAACATCTTAAATATATTGCATACATGAGTTTTCTCAGGGATGACCGTTTTCAGAAACATCTTCCCTGTTGCACATGAAAAATCCTAGCGGTCCTTGGAAAACGTTACCAGTGGTATATGGAAGAAATGCAATTGAGAACCATAGTTATGTATAAAAGTTCGAGTGATTAGCTTTTCCTAACACAAAGCACGGCAAACAAATCAGCAAAGGACCCAGCTATAAAAAATAGTGACATGCAGCGGCTGATGGTGTTGATGGAAATGATGATGATAAAAGTGACGTTAATGTTGATACTGCTGCTGCTGCTAATGATGATAATGACGATGATGTTAATGATGATGATGGTGGTGATGATGATGATTATGATGATGATGATGATGTTGATGATGATAAAGATGATGGTGATGATGAGGATTATGACGACGTTGATGATGATACTGATGCTGACGATAACGATGATCATGATAACGATAATGGTGATAATGATAATGTAAAGTATTCTATCAAATGAATGCACAACCCCTTGGGGAGTCAAACTCCCCCTGTGGTACAAACGGTTCATAAACTACGCACTAGACCCAGGGCTTTTTTGGGAAAAAGACGAACCAAAAATATACGATGCAGCAAAAAATGTAGCACATTGAAGAAATTGGCTTTGCAACGCAATGTCGTGTGCTGTAAATTATCCCAAAAGCAACACAATTTTTACTAACAAATAGAAACAAACTTTTCCTTTTATTATCAATAAAAACAAAGAACACAAACACCGTATTTTCTCCAAGTCAGAGTAGGACAAAGAAAATATATCTGCAAATCCATATAAGAGGCCAATGACGACATAGTGAAAACCCGCCAACGATAACCGAACAGACTTGCTTTGTGCTACACAACAAGCAATTTTACAGCCAGTCGCCGCTGCGGTGCACAGATACTAGAAAAGGGAGATTTTCATGATAAAGTATACAAACAAACATGAGTTTCATCTGTCAATTCGCTCAGTTTCATCCACTCTGCCTGAACATGTTATGACATTGCTAAAACAAGTTTGTTCTGAACAAACTTATTTTTTTCATGAACGTCCACTCAAGAAAACAGCAAGTCATGCTTGTTTAGTTTGAAGTTGACTCACTCAACTTTCATGAGTTTGAAGTTCCGCATCAGCACAGTCATTGTGATAGTTTTGTTAATAGAGAATTGGCAAAAACTCAAATGTCCTAGATTTGAGCTCTGTGTTAAGGAGTTATCCTTTATCACTGACAATTAATGCTTGCAAAGTATAGACTTTCCACTTCAAGAGGCGCGAAGGTGCCGAATTATCACAGGGATAGAACGATAACAAAAAGCAACCATCACATAGTGTACACCCAACTTTCAAAATCTTTCAAAAAAGCCTCCAACCATCAATTGCATATTACTACCCCTGATGTACCAGTTTTACTCAGAAGGACGGGAGAGGTCAGAAGATTCAGGGGCTTCTATTTCTCGTGAATTTTAACATTTTCCGGCAAATGCCCCCGGGAACGAAGGGAATTGTACCTAAGACTTGATTTTATAACTCGAAAGCTAACTAAATAGGAATGCATTGTTCGAAGCATTTAAGATACCAAAGGAGGATCACGTCGTACATTAAACCACCGGTGGTCCCAAGTCCACCCCCTGAGATTTATCTAATTTCTGACACAGTCAAAGGTTCCGCTTGAAACCTTTAGTAGATAAAATGTAAGGGTTTTTAATACTTCGCTAATGGGTAAATTTAAAATCACAGGAAATGAATCTGAAATGTCATCAAATTGCAGATCTCAAACAATTATCACTTCACGGGGCTGACTGCTCGAACTATGTTTTATGCCATTGTACTTCTTATGAGAGTCAATTTCTCCGTTTCTTGCATTATCAGAGGTGTAGTTTTACTGCATTTTGAGATCTGAAGTCCCAACTGGGAAAATCGAGAAAGAATATAATTCTCAGACGAGATTTGGCTTTTTTACAGAGGTCATCGAATTTTTGGGGGATTTTCAAGCGGTTTTAGCCAGGGCATATTGGAATTCCGGTTATGTTTAGGATTTTCGGGGGTTTTCGGGACGACTGGCCACCATGAAGTAACATCGCACATGCTTATTTCGACTCCTCAGGTGTAGCAAAGACCATTACTAGGAATTACATACACTCGATACCTCTTAAAGTAACATAAGTTCCACATGATCTGTATACAGTAAACGGTTAAAATCTGAAATCCTTCTAAAACGTGCCTAAATCGAATTTTGATGAAATGTAATGAACAATCTTGTAAAGCTCAACTGATATTCTGAAGATCTCTCGTGTCTACTCGAACCGTAGTCCTGCTGGGTGTCTGGCTTGAACTGGTTAAAGTGTATTCAGTAAACGTCGGTGGGTATTTAAAATAGTAAGATATGAAACTCTTATAAGTAAGCAGCTAGCAATAGATTACGTCCCTTAAACTGACCTTAAGACGACATGGAGCTCTTGTCAAAAAGTATAGACGCAAGGGGCCAAACATCTACTCTCTGATGAAAATCAGCTGCTAAACTTTTGAGCATATGATCAATGTGTGCATGTATTAATTATTTAGCAT
>JAAAKM020006971.1:149771157-149797215 GCA_010016025.2 Alatinidae sp. Z8VKAUB7J3 | reverse complement strand
ATCTACTCTCTGATGAAAATCAGCTGCTAAACTTTTGAGCATATGATCAATGTGTGCATGTATTAATTATTTAGCATCTCGCTATCATTCCAAATAGAGCTATTCTCTCGCGACCTACTTCGTTAAAAATACCTGCCGATAGTCACAACGGCAAGTGGCGAGAAAGTACTATTTCCTAGTAGCGTTGATGGAGTTTACCATAGCAAAGCCTCATGGTCGCTTTCATTAACGCAAATAAAAGCTTGACGCACGAATGAGTCACCGCTCATCGCGACGTGAGAAGGGTCTTGAAGCCATAACCAGACTGAAATAGTCCTCATCTTCGGACCACGTAAAAGGGCATAAAATCCAACAGTTTTCTCTTCAACTTAAATTATTCATATCACGGTTATCGTAAGCTTAATTATGATGACGCTGTTGATATGAAAAGATACCTTAAATTATGTGGAATTTGCAAAAGAAAAGGCATCAAAAGTACAGAGAAGCCCCGTATCTATCGTTGTATTGGATATCTAGAGAGCTTTACTCGATTACAAACTGTGTAAGATACCAAGAACAAAGCAAAACCGATAACTTTGTAAACACCTGCTTTCAAACACAAAGGAGAATATCTATGCCAACGTTCATGAGCTCAAAATACGTCTAAAAGAATTAAGTTTGCCAAAGACGATTGCGCATGCGTTTATGATATATCTGGTCAATGCAGTGAGTAATAGATCAGTCGCCTTAAGCGATTCTAATGTATTAAAATCCTAATCCTAAGGATGGTTTCAAAAGCACGTTTGTCTGACGAAAATAATATAAGAAAGCAAAGTTATTCTGCCGTGAACGACGGATGCAAATACAGAGAATCTCTGATCGTTGTAGTAATTCTGTAATAGATCTTATCAACAATAGACGATTGGTAACAATCCCTTAATCAGTTCTCTCGAAGCCAGCATCACTAACCACCGGCGAATCTACGAAGCGGGCTGTTTTCTAAGTTCCCTAGCTAATGATACTTTCTATGAAACACTAGATATTCATTCTCTATATAATACGTATACGTAGTCGGATACGTACACAAACTGGCACACGTTATTCCGTTTTTCCAAATCGTATTAGACAGGAAATACTGGACAGTCTTTTCCTGTAAGGCGAACACGTCAAAATAGTGGAAACAGAAGAAATCAGACATAACTCGCTGACACAAACACTTCCCCATGGCAGCTCTTCCATCGGTTGGAAAATAAGGAGGGAAAGTTTCTTTGGCCTCTGCCAATTCGTATAGAGCAAGAAACAGAGGAAATATTTCTGGTTTCTAAGAATGCAAATAAAATGAGCCTCTGCAGTAACGATAAATCCGCGCAAACTCGGTACATAGATAGATAGGTAGTAATGATTGGCATTTCGAATGGTGCAACAGAATATTGGCATTGGATTTCGGTCGGATGCCGAATGTACGATAACCACGGATTTGTGGTGTGTGCTCTAGCAACCGATGTAAAGAAAAATTCCCGATGACAACAAATTCTATTTCTCTAGCCGTCACATTAACTCTCAATCCTCCACTGGTGGACGCCAACACTCAACTGTACGCAATTTTGAAGACCAGCTTCTGCACCTCGAGGCATGGCCGTTGAAGGCCTGTCATCCGGACCATTAATTTGTCGGAAGCCCCTTAATAGTTGAAAGGTATTATCGATAAGACAGAAGGTAAGAGAGAAATAGGGATCTTCAAAGTAAGTTAAGATGAGCCCCATTATGACACACCACATTGGATCTCAATCCTCCACCAATAGACAATTGCGTCATTGTATTTTATTGCTATTATAACCTTATCTTTATTAATTATGCGCATTTTCCCTTACAAATGCTTAGGCCTACTTAAGTCCCGATCTTAAACGGACGATTCATATCTGTGACGATCCCCATGTCTTCATCTTCACGTATACCTTACGTCATTTTCTTCTAATATAAGCCCTCCTCGACAAGAAACTTTACTGATCTAAAATAGAGAGGGTTGGCCTATACTTCAATTTACTAAAACAGATTTTGGAAGAGCTCAACTGCACACCCCTGAAACACCTCCCTTCAATAAAGGCCCTTTTGATCCTCTTGGTTCACACTTCGAAAAGTTTTTGCCCCTGTCAGTGCTCAATTTCTTTGAAACTTGTCAACTTTCGGCCAGTTTAGTAGCCACAGTAGTAGCTTCGTCTTCTCTAGGCGTAAAGGTTGTAAGATGGATATTTTGTTACGGTATAAAGATTGTACAGTAGGGTCTACTGTTCTTGAATGACGAGTGTGATCCTCTTCGTACGACATAGTTCATATGCCAGTACAGATATTATCGCAATGTAATTTTACGAGCTTACTACGAGCCTCTGATCAACTATCATAGTTTGCCGGCGTCGCGTAATGTCTATCTCACCAGGCACAATATAGCAAGATACCACGAAGTTTTACAGAATTTAGAAATCTTCTCTGCTTGTTAAGGTAAAGTTGCCAATGTATGGTATGGGATATATTCCTTCAATTACCTCCGAACTTGGATTAGACAGCTTGTTGAGGGCACGGTGCCCAGCTTCCTCGGTTCGTGCACGTGTACTCAAATAGTAAGTAGTGCCATGCATTATACGAAGAATGTTGGTCGTGACAGCACGACAACGAGTATTCCCTTCCATGTTACACCAACTTGATTATCATGCAAACTCAGCTGTTTTGGAAAGGAAGAGGGCGATATAAAACCTTTTCACAAACACATGACCATCTGCCAGGACAATACTTGGCACTCGCTGCATTCAATTTAATACTACAAATATTCAAGTGATTAATATTAATAGCTCTTCTGCATTTTTTTCCTTTGATTTGTTGCCCACGCAAGACCAAAGTCATCCCTAACAATGAATTCAAAGAAAAACGAGTGTTTCCTATACACATAGCGAGTCAGAATAAACGTTTTGTATGTTAGAATCATAATCACTAATGGAAGTCGTGCGGCACGTCAGGGAAGCCACCAACTCCAAGGACGAATTGAAGTCTGCACAAATATTCATGTTGAAACCCGCTTGCGATGCCAAACTATTACACGGCAAAAATGCCAAAGTTGAAGAAAAATACCTTTAACGATTTGGTCCTCTTCATATGTTTCCGTAATTTAGAGTAAGCAGGGGTACGTGGGGTGTAAGCTATTGTCACAATAATACACTGCAAGACCTGTATAAGTGACATTGGATCTGCAAGCAATGTCCTAAAGCAAAGAGGTTGGGTTGAGCTCGTATTGGCGGAAGCTCCATTTAGAAATCAGCGAAAAATGAGAATTTGCATATGAAGGAAATTAAATTCTGTAATAATGAAAAAGTAAAGGATATAATAAAAGTCTTTTTGATCTTTGATCTCTACTGCTTTTCTACCTATTGTCGGGAATACAAAACATTGAATTAAGAGAAAACTACTTTAAACAAGGCCTTGCCAAAGTATTGTGAGGAGGAGGGAGGGAGGAGGTAATATCCACTGCACTCAATGGCCTGATTGACACAAAAACACTGTCGACATACTTATTTAATGGATTTCGAATAACTATCGCTTGTATAGTCCAATTAAAATTTTTCCCCTCTGCAGTAGGGTATTACCTATTTATTGTTACTTTTCTACTCGTATCACTTGAAATCTACGCTGTTCATTTTTTTAGTTAGTCTAATGTTGATCATTTTGTAATCTATATCGTATAGAAACGCTAGTCTCCAGAACTGCTGGTAATTCAATAAATATAGACTTATGATAGACAGATAGATATTTATTAATTGGGAAGTAGGAGCCAGTTATCAAAACTTGCGTCGTAAAACGTCTCGTTGAGAAACCGTACCGTACGTCCTGGGTTCAAACTCTTATGGTAACGCATTGCATATTCTCTGCTTTTCTAGTCCTTAGAGTTATCATTTTAAGTCCTCCTTTTGCATCTAATCAGCTTTTAACTCAAAAGATTTCACGAACGCTGCCTTAATACTGCTATTGTTTATTAACTAACCATTTCAAGACAAGAAAGAGCTAAAGACAAACTAAGCAACCCGATAGAATGAGTGTTCTCCCGAATAATTAGAACCCCCTTGTGCCCTACGTGGTCCCATAACCACCATTGATGTCAATTTAAACATTTACAATATTTTCCTATTTTCTTTAAGGTAGCGTAAATATAATGTCCTTGTTCATGTTCTTTGAATTATCACATAGTCGAGAATCTTTGCCCCATCTGTTACAAATGGCCTGAAAGTTTTTGGAGACCTTGTCTCTGTTGTGTGCAGGACTTGGTTAGGCTGATCAAGAACTCTTAATCACGTCTGTAGACATTTTATCGGCACTAATAACAAACTTTAGAAATCTGGATTGATTATCTTGTCGCGTTAATATAATAGATGGTTTGCTGGTCATAGGCTATGAAGGTTCTGAAGCGTATTGAATCGGATCAAAGGTCACCAACGTTGCATTATTTTACATCGTGGGTTTTCTAACAGGTGGGGTATTTTAGATACACGTCCATGAAATATATGATTTTCTAAGAGGAACAGGAAAGAAATAATTATGGGATTACCATGCCGGCACGTGACGTAATTCCGATACCCATATTTGGTCGTTTTTACGTCATGTTGGGAACTGACATCGATTCGATGTCGAATCAACGTATGTTTTTTGAGCAAAGGGTTTGTTGCTATACATATGTTGAATCGATAAAAAACCTACATCCTTGTTTCAAATTAAGTCTCACTGACATAAAAGTTACGTCAATACGACGTCCTTTTAACATGCGAAGTAATACATTGCGTTGACATGTATATACAACAAACCAACGACGGCGTTTCAACACTTGAGGTGACGCCGATTCTAAACTGATGCGACATCGAAATGCGGGCTGGAATTAAGACACATGCTTGTTGCAAGTTAACCACAAAATAAATTTAGTTCTACGTTAGTAAGTTTTTAAAGATTAGTGAAGAATTGGAGCCTTATCTTATCTAAAAGCTATTTCCATGCGACGTCGCAAATTAAGTTCTACACCTTGTCTAATAGCTTCTATTGCGACTGAATCAGCGCAGAATCGGATGTAGTGCAGAAGAAGACAAGGAAGAGAGTGCTAATGGTAGTGGGGTTAAATCCTCTGATTCAGATCAGATGAAAATAGGACGGACTGTTAAGTAGATGGAACGCTTGTCTCATGTTTTGGACTTCTGAATTATATATTCAATAGTGTCAGCGTAGTATCACGATTTAGTCGCAACAGGCTCCGTTTTTAAATACTGTATTTGCACCTCTTCTAAATCTGTCCTCATTTCTTGACATAACTCCTTCATATGATCTTGCTCTCTTTCTTTTTCTCTTTTAGCTTCTCGAGACCCGTTCGGTTGGCACTTTTGGTATTTTCTCATCCATCATTCTACATACATGTCCCATCCACATTATCCTTCTCTCTCTTCGGACCTCTGCAAGAGACATGCTCCCACAAATTAGCAAGAAAGAAATGATATGTAAATTCATATGAAAGAGATTTATGCTGCTAAAAATTTTTTGAGACATTTGTGAAATGCTCTACAATATAACTTCTGTCCAGCGGGCTTACACGTTTGTTTAAATAAGCAACTCAGTTGCTTAGGTGTGAGGCCTCGATTTGGTTAAAAATCTAAGCAACTAGCTAAGCAACCCGAGGCTTCAAATTCAAGAGGGACAATCTTGAAAACGCCTGAACAACAAATCAAGAAAAGTTTTTCATTAAGAATTGATTACAAATTGTTGATATATAACAAATATTACCCTGTTGATAATGTATCAAGCAAAGAGGTCAAAGATCCCACCATCATTTGATATTCATCATTTACAACACAACGAAATTGGACGGTAACCTGTAGTGATACCAAAGCAACTACTTAAGCAACACCAGGCCTGACTTTGGAAAATTGCTAAGCAACTAGAGGCCTGACCCCGAAAATGGAGTTGCTTACAATAAAAAACGTGTACTTGGTATCGACGGCGTTTACTTCAAGGAGATTGTTTGAGACGACCGACTCGAAGTTTACGAATAGAGACTATAAGTCAACTCAGGAAAGAAAGAGGACTCGAAGAGGTGCGTTCCAAACTCATATTCACAATGCACAAAGAAATCAAGCAAACTCAAAACAAGACTCAGTATAAAAACTCAAACTAATTACAAAGGCAATGTTATTTATACCTAGTTATAGTAAGTAACTACAAAGAGATTTGTTATTACGTGACGTCACATGTTGTCTATGCTGATTCGCTGATGACATTAAACTGTTAAGTAGGGGTGGCTGTATCTGTATCTAATTATGAATCCTACGAGAGTTTCCACCTGATTGATTTGATTATGCTCCCTTTCCCGTTTTCTTGAGCATGATGTGGTTCATCGCTGTTGCCATCTAACAAAGTGAACCTGAAGTAAGAACACAGATTCGCCGATACTGGTAACTGAATAAATAGTCAAGATTGGGAGGGAAAAGACAAAGAGATTAAAAAGTTTAGTTGCTTTTGTAGTAACATTGATAGTTGAAATGTATAAACGTGCATTGTTTACTCCAAAGGAATTGCACTGGCCCATAGGGAACGTCAAATTCCACAGAAGAAGTCAGAGGAGATTTCGATCCTGCTGTACCATTGAGATGATTGGCACACACACTGCCGTAAAGAACAAATAATAATTTTGTTCTGTTTCTTTTTTTCCGGATCCCGCCTGGACGCTGTTATGTAGGTAGTCTGGATCTAACAATAATATCCGAGATTCTTTGGCGAGCGCAGCATGTGGTATTTGATTATAGGACGCTGGGCACATAATACTAAGAATAAATGTTTAAGCGAACGCTTTTGTTATTTGCTGAAGATTACTAAGAAGGCACGTTACCGCCTTTCTTTTAGCGTATGTGCGATCACACTTAGCTCTGCATGAGGCCGGATACGAAGAAGTAAAATTCTACATCGGCCAACCAATTTGTATCACGTTGTCATTACATATTTCCTTACCTGTCAACTCACCATTTTGTATGTGACTTGCACAATACCTAACATTGAGGTCTCGTCACACACGTCTCGTCAGTTCTCGAGATGACTACCTGACTTGCATTTGAATTGAGATCATATAACACGCAACAATTTAACTTTTCTGGACATGGAAGCTGCCTATTTTAGGATTCAAACCGTTTACAAGAAAGTTAGGGTGTTTCTGTTAAAATTTAATACAACATTTGAAATATCTTACCATGAATGGGCTTCTCATCAGATACTTATACTGTTCGACTGGAAATATGTAGGTGCTGGCAGGAAGCTGCGAAGAAAAGACTCGTATGCAAACCAATACCCAATAAGAAATCAAATATGTCTAATTGCAACACACTTCTCTAGCCACTGAAGTTCCATCCTGATGAACTATTATGGTACTGAATTAAAGCCGATGATCGATAGCAGAATTGTCTCTGATGCTTAAGTACGGCCTGAGATATGCAAACACATCCATGCTTACTTAAAACCGAACTACAACTTGGAGGTACTAGTAGGCACTACCCGGCCTCCACATCTCCTGACTCAAAGGCTTCGCGTGAAGACGTTTGTATATGTTGGGTTACTTTGTAATGAAGGGGTTCTACCGACAGGTCATGCTCCACTGCTATGCTTTGTACCCTTGAAGGGTACTTTCCTCTTACATCCCATGGCGTGATAGTATTGTGGTAATAGATTTGAATTGCTTGAATTGAAGAAAAACAGTTACATTGTCTTCGCATCTCGCACGGTACATCAAATTACTAAGTGACACGTTGTAAATAGGCTCTCACAGCCCGTAAGCAACACGTTCTTGCAGGACGTTTTCAGAAGCTCACGCAAAATGCTAAATCTTATCTTTAAATTTTGGTACAATATGGTGCCCCGGAATGCCAAACAAGATTGTAATTTATTTGTTTTGTTGTTGTTGTTGTTGTTGTTGCTGTTGCCGTGACAGCTGTCCTCTCGCCATCTAAAAGATGGGGAAGTCAAGAATATCAATGGCTCATTTTCTTACTCCCTCACCGTATAGACAACATCGCCTATCCAAAGATGCTTTATTACCTACCGACTAATGGTGTAGGAAGCTATTATCTATCTGTGGATGCTGTACCAAAGTTTTAGAACAATTCATTTTCCTTTACTGCATAAGCAATTCACACTTCACTTACCAGTGGCGGCGATTCTCCTGATTCTTGTATTCTTGCTTCCTCTTGTTGGTGGTGGGCACCGTACTGGCCCCCGTGCATGCGGTTATCTACAATTTGAACGGTGCTTCCTTTTTCGTGAATTTCATCGTCACCTGGTCTCAGTCCAGGGGGCACACAGCACCAACAAAGGTACTTAAAGTATGACTTGAAACTCTCCCAAAGCCCGCTGTCCTCCTTTTCACCCCCAGTTGGTTTGTCCTCTCTTGTACCTAAGAATGTAAAAAAAGATATGAAACAATGCCCTACATTCCAGCAATGTTATCACTTCGATAGAACACAATTTCATAATCAGCTCGGGGATTGTGGATACGAAATCAACATAAAATCTTGCCTGTTCTCGAAACTGGATGGCAGCGGCGTCTCTATGGCGATGAAGATTTCTAAGACACGATAAGGTCATATAAGGCTGCTACAACCGAAAGTCTGTCAAGTTCTTCTCTGCTTTTTAATTTTGAATCAGTATGATCTTTCTGAATACTGTTCCCCCAAAAAGGATATGTGCTGTGTTGCATTTGTTAATTTTAACCTGAGCATTAACTTTTAAAATATTAGAAAATTACTCTGAGTTCACGACTACTTTCTGATTATGCAAAACTTCATCAAGTAATAGCTTTCTTAGCGGTATAGTAAAAGTATGCGTCAAGGCAAACCAAAGAAGTCCTCCGTAGCGTCACTTCTCACTCAAATTTACGCTTAAAAGTATGCACGGTGCACAACGAAAGGTGCACGACGAACGACGAACGGTGCGTAACGACGCACGATGTACGACTTCCTATGCACATGTAAAGTTAGTTGTTCCGTTCTTGAATCATGCGTTAAATGACACTATAAAACGCACTTACCGTGGCCAAGCAATGTTAGAGCCTTTAGCTGTACAACAGAACTGTTTACGTTCCTTTAATTTAATCAGTTCTACTATTTTGAGGTCGGCTGCTTGTCACGTAATGGTGCGGGTCATCTACAGGCATTTTAGGAAAATTGTAGCTCATTGCAATAACTTTTGTAAGACTGGATAGGAAACAGTTTTGTGGTGTACACGGGTTATACATTAGTGCGTTTTTTGTGATTAAAATAAAACAATTTAGTTTGTGGGTCTGCCGATTATCTGGGGTGGGGGGTTATCTACTGGAGACTATGATATAAGTCCTTATCAAACACAATAAGTGTCACACTTACTTGGGATTCCCTGCAACCACATATGAATTGACTGTCAAAATTCTCTAACTTCATTGTGAGCGGTTATTATTAAATCAGCAACAGGCAATTTCTGCCATCTATTGATGTTAAAATGGGTGAGGTTTGAAAAGGCGTTAGCTTAGATTGGACGAGTCTTAAAATAGCCTATAGATTGACTTCTAGGATGACCTTTGGAATGACCCTTGAGACCGTCTTGGAGCGGTCTAGGCTCTGTATCGTGGCCTGTTCTCATGAAATGAGCATTTAGGATGCCAAATGCTCATGAAGGACAACATTTGAACGCAAGTTGGGCTTGCATAGATAAGACAAATGGTGAAAGATTACTCAATCTGTCGGCCTTAAAACACTAACAAAACATCCAGTCATCAACGACTTACCCCATGATCGATCCGTAAGGTTTGCCACTGAGTAAATCGTCAACAAGAGATACCCAGATGGAAGACACAGCAAATACCACAGTCCATGGATCAGGGCAACAAACTCAAAGCCATGGAGTAATGCAGTCAGCACAAATAATCCAATCATGGCAAAGAGATACCAAGTTGTCGGCAGAAGGAACAAATCTTCCTTGACTGGTGGTTTTATGGTTGACATTGTTGGACGCATAGTAGGAATTGAAGAATTTCTCAGTCTTGTATTTAACAAAAGATGGGCAAGAGATCCATTTTTATGTTTTCCGGACTTGCTCATATCGTCTTCGTAATCCATGCGGTCTATCAATCTCCCAACATCTCCAACAGTCTGGAATTAAAAAGAATAGCACGAGAGCTAAAAATACATTCACAAATTAACTCGATTTTTGGACATTTTTTTGTGGGGCATACAGAGGGGCTCGTGGCTAAAATGGAGGGGTGGCGCTTGGAGTTGAAGACAACGGACGTGGCCTACGATAGTAATAAGTTACAATACAACAATAAATAGGCGCCTATAAAACGCAAAACAGCATGTAGATATCATCCGATATGCCTTACAGGGTATTTCTAATGATTATAACTTAAAAAGCCTCAAAAAGACTGTCTAATATGAAATAAAAGTATGATATGAACATTCCCGGGTTTCTTGTGCGATTTTAAATGAATCTGAGCTTTAAGATTTACCAAGGGACAGTAATTATTCAAGAACTTAGTAACTATTCAGGGACCCATCCCTAGGTCTGTCCCTCTTTCAATGATAAGGTGAAACTTGGCGACTGCTAACACAAGGTTAAAAACTAAGATGTTTAAGGTACTAACGGTTATTTTTACATATTTAACTTTAATTAAAGCAGCCGTTGTCAGCCTTGTCTTGTATGTATGTAAACTGCCTTCCCTCAAAAGAATTTTTTCCTCCTAGCTGCCTTACCCAAAAAACGAATGTTTCCTTAGCACAAAGTTTCCATTCGACGCGCGTACTGCATCGGAAACGGTGTACATTTGATGGAAATAGAAAATTAATCGCTGTTAGACGACCTCTCACGGAGTTGTAACTGATGCTGCTAGCAAGAAAGCGATGTCATCAGAGGCAGAACTAATCTCTAATTCGTTTGAGGAGAAAACTCTACTGTTCCAAATAATCATTATGTCTGCACCAACGATTGTTGAATAGAAACATTCGGCTACAAACAAAACAACGGTCGAGCAATCCAATGAAGAAACTTTCTTAACGCGAAAATCAAGCAAATTGTGCCCTATAAATCTGTACACATGAAGATAGTGTATACTTGCACATTTAGTAAATACATTTAATACAAGGGGAGAAAATTAGAACTTAGAGAAAACTTTCTAAATAGTAGTTTATACAACTATATTAAAAGTTAAGTTCAATATCACTTAAATTATGTTGATCTGACAATTGTTGTTGGCACTCACATACTAAAGCACAAAATTATCTTACGGAAACGCCTTTTCTCTTTCCATCACAGACATATACATTTGCAGCTAGCATTTTAAAAAATGTGCGCCAAGCGCTCTGCTACCGACCAAGCTTAAAACACGTGGTTCCTTGTGTTACGGCAACTTTGCAACAACTGTTATCATTATATTCTTGGTAAAAATTCATCAAGTATTCACAAAACACAGTATACTTCGGCGAATGGGAGGGTAGAGGCCGTGACGAGGGCATCGGGGTATTCGGACAGTGCAAATACTGAAGAAAGAGGCCGCATTACAGACGTGTCGGCATTCTCCCTCCAAAGGATTATTTTGCACTTCAGACCCGTGTTAAACGCACGAAGTCTGTGCAATTTTCAAACGGTCTTTCGACACTCCTTGACGAATACACTCGTATTCGTCAAGTCATCTGCGATTTATTGTTCCTCGCGGATCTGTTCAGTAATCATCATAATCTTGATCATTCTCGGTCTCCTTTTCCTCCTTCTCGTCAACAACATCGTCATCCTCATCATCATCCTTCTTGCTGCCTTCACCGTCATCGTTACCTTCATCGTTTTAATCATGATCACTATCATCATCGTGATCATCATCATCATTGTGATCACCATCAGCAGCAGTAGCATCATCACAATAACCATCACCATACTGATCATCATTACAATCATCATCGCCATCATTTCTATCACTATCATACCACATCATCGTCATTATCGTCGCCCTTGCCATCATCATTATAATCATGGTCGTCATCATAATCATGATCATCATCAGATCATCATCACCATCATCATCATCATTATCATCGTCATCATCATCATTATCATAATCATCATATTATCATCATCATCGTCTTTGCCATCATCTTCATCATGATTACACACTCCAGCACAGATGGTCAAAAAAAGTAGTTCACACCATAAATTATGATGATCATACCTTAAATTGTAGATATGTCTCTCATGTGCATTTATGCAAGGGTGTTATTATAAAAACTTCGCCGCTGCAACATAAATCTATGAACTGGGAAAAAGCCCGATAAGTATGGTTTACCTGCAGCAGTATACCAACTATGGTCACTGCCATGATCACCGAAAAGATGAACGTCAAAATCTTCGCTGTCGTCAGTTGAGTCTCGCCAGAGGCTTTTAAGCAAATCCAAGTAAACAGCAGCACAATCACCAACAAACAGATGAGAACGGCGTACAAATTTACAGAATCTGGATATGCATATTGTAGTCCCCCAGCAATGACTAAAATAACTGTTGATGGCCTAAATGAGGAGAAACCACACAGTTAACGCATTATCAATAGGCTGTTGTCCCCAAAATGTAAGTTTAAGAATGATACGACCCACTTAATGCACAGTGGATTGTGAAAGGCAACCCTATTATTGAGTAATCACTGAAGTAACCTTCCCCAACCACTCTACTGTTTCCATTACAAACTAGGCTAAGATATGCATGAATAATACCTTAATGAAGACGCCTTAAAATAATTAAAATGTCAAAAAACAAAAAAAACCTTTATCTTTATCGTGATAAAGATAAAGGTAGAGTGGCTGCATTCTAAAATTAGTTAAGAAAAGCTGTTCGAGGGCCTTTCTAAATATCTTTTTGCGGTATCCTTTTGAGACAATCACTTTCAGTATCTTCGTCGATTTGCTAATTTTCTGAAATTGAAACTGTTTATTTATGCTGATAATCCATCAAGCACGTTTTAATTGGTGGCTTTGTCATCTATAAATTGTGGTCTGCCAACAGTAAACCTGGGGTCTTTCCTTCAAATCGCACGTTTTAAATGCAACTAATAGTGACAAAAACAAAGCTGTATTTCTACACTTGGGGAAAATCTACATTGGTAAGTTGATTAAAATGTTATAATTCCCTTTCGAGAACTGGAGGGCGTTACACTCCGGCGCTTTGCATCCATAAATGCTAGTGTACAACAGGGCAAGTGCTTAGGAGAATGTCTAATACAATAAAACCCTGCAAAAGGTACAAGGAGGCTACAACGCCCGTAACCTTGATAATGCCCCCATGCCCTTTTATCCCTCTATAAGCGAATCGAATGACCCATGAAGGTATTTGATGATCGCTCAGTGTCTATTTTGTTGTGCTTTGTTAGCCGCAGATGTTTTTACGAACTGAAACAGCTTGGCAAAGTTTCCTCATTTCTTAGACGTTGTTGATAGTAAGAGATTCCTTTATCATTGTCACATCAACCGAGCTACGTTCAAGATCGTTCGTGTAAATCGGTATTCAGTAGTAAAATTTTAGTTTGCTTGAATGTAGTGCGCTCTGACGCAAGTCACCCTACTGCATTGGTGTGTATCTTTGTGTGAGTGATTGACCAAACTGGATCAAAACTACTTCGGTGGAAGACCGTTACTTGATTTCAGAAAACCACCCAATTAGTAGATAAGATCTTATCTATTTTTGGAAGTATAAAGACGTAAGTAGATTTAACGTTATCTTTCGCTTTCACTTCATTGAGTTTATTTTAAATAAGTTGTTCACTGCTTCAAATTGAGTATTAGTAACATGTAGGCCTATGGTATATTGGACAATATGTTCAGGGTGGTTACTATTTGTTTAAAAACGTCTTTCGCTGCTATGACCGTGTAAAGTAACGTGAAGAGACCTTCGTGGCAAAGGGGTACCTTTGCTCTGGCTACAGTACAGTCATTTCTGATTTTGTAGTTAGAATTAGAAGTGGTCCGCTCGCCTGCTCGACTTGGCCTGTGTGTGATCTCTGTTTATTCCTGTTAGTGTTTCTTAATGAAATTTTCAAGACTTGTAAAAATAGTAAAATGTAGGAACAAAATCACAAGGACTACCAAATTTCAATCGTCACTTCCGATAACAAAGTAACAGATTACGTTCATGGTGCTCACATGAAAAGAGTAGTGTCCTCAATATAGTTTTCATGCTGCACCAGCGACCAGTTTAATTTGTTGTGTTTGAACTCAATGTTAGAATAAGTTATTAAAAGGCATTAAGTCATCCTTGTTGGAACACAAAGTTCCCTTCATCCCTGAACCTATTGCGTACAATATTACCACTATATAAAGTGTTAGAGGATCGTGACTCCTCTGAGCGGAAATGGCCTATGACTGCTCAAAGGACATCAAAATCACCATTATACGTTCAATAATAAAATATCTAAGAGACTGAGATATTTCAATTTAAGAATATTTTACTGCGATAGGTTTCCGTGCGCTTAGCTCGAGATTTTACTAAGATTTGTCTTTCCCCCTAAAATTCAAACTATGAAAGTCGATTGCCGTAGTCAAGCATTGTGCCAATATTTGATACCATAGTTCCTTATAGATTTTTTTTTCGAACTGACTGGATACATCATCTCGCTGTCTTCTAAGGAAGGGTAACTTAACTGTTATTTCTGCTATTGTTGTCAGGTTCATTAGATTAATATCGCCACTGGAGGATCAAGTGGCTATTAATTAGTAGTTTTTCTATTTTCCCTAGAACTTTGTTATTATTACATTTAAAGCCATACCTTGTTACTTTCGTGTTTTGGAAGTCAGAGTTTTCTTTATGGTCAGAACTAAGATTTTTAGAAGGCTCGTCCTCGTAAAAATTTCGAAACAGTGTACATGTTGAAGCCTTCTGGAAATCTTCACGATCAAAACTTTGTTTGCATATTATTGATTTGTCAACATATACATTAAAATATTCAACTGCGACAGAGATTTCAACGCAGATAGAGGCCAGAGAGACCTGGGTAATAATGGCCCTGGGTGGAACAACAAAGATGGTCACGCAACTTAGGTTTCAGTGTGCAAACAATTAGGTATCGTGATAGCCAAAAAAAACAGGCAAAACTGCTTCATGATTATCGACTTTCTCTAAACAATCAAATATATTTTCCACAGTCATATCCGAAGCAAAAAGGTTAACCATGTTGCTTTATAATATTTATCGCATTCCACGATGTAAATAGCAAGTAGCTCGGGAAGAATATGTGGCCTGGGGACAATGAAAATCAAGGTGTTATATGACTCGTTGAAGTTGGTATTACAATTTTGATACTAATTAGAACATGTGTAGTTATGCATAAAATTCCGACGTGATGGATTCCACCTGTTCTTTTCCTTTCTGCCAAAGTTTACACAAATGATTCGTTGATCTTGACATAAATTCGACGACTTTTAACGTCAAGAGGGGATTTCAAAGGTGATGATGTGTTGGGGGTTTGGGATAAAACAAGTGACCATTTGTGCCATTGGGATACTTTTATATTTTCCTAATTTTCGCATCTCTAAAAATTCAATTTTGTGCGAGGACATAGTAGGAATGGGGTGTCCTTAGACTTACAAGAGAATAGTCCCACCTTAATATCTAAGGTTAATCCTTCTTAACTATAGAAATGGTAAAAGACGGTGATGTATTGTTTATGGGTTCTTGCATACGGTATAAGGTTCCACATTGATACAGGTGATTAGAGACTATTGCAATGTGCATCGATGAAAATTTGATGTGCAGAATCCATGTTGCACTTGCAACTGAGACATGTTGCTGTGACACCAAGTCCCGAATCGTTGATAGGTACTGCTTGTTATTACAGTCTGAGTGCTGCCTGTATAGGCTCTTCCATAAAAGCTCAGAAAGTGAGGGTGGATGCCAAAAGTGCCTTTGTTTTCCTAGCTGGCACTGATACTCTGTGTTATTGTTGGCTTCTGGTGCTAGCAAAAGAGTGTCACCCAAATAGTCACACTGTCTATTTCTTTCGGGCCTTTTATAAAATATAGGGTTATTTAGAGAATTATTTCTGAGCCAATACACGGTTTGTGAATTGTACTTTGGCCTTTGCTAGATAATTTGGGGGGATGCAAAACTGGTATTTTTCCATTACCTCAAAGTGCATTCCCTCAAGCGACACTTTGCAGCTTCGTGTCAGTTTTCATTTATTTAACATATAAATTGTACCATCCTTCATATGCTAACACTGCAGATTACGGTTATTAGTGCTGAGACATCTTTGGAGAAAAAGTATGAAGTGTCGCAGTTTTTCAAAGAATTAAGATTAATCAATAGCTTGTTCGAAATATAGCTGGTGGCAAATAAATTGGGTGCCAGTCAGCAAATTTCCGAACACAAAAAGATAATTTGATTGCAATTAACGAAAGACAAAGGTAACTTTCCTAGCACCTGCCCAAAGTTTATAAAAACACAGTCTGCAGCAGTCAGTAGTGTTTTAGGCGACTCCAAAAGCCAATAGGTAAGTAGTGAATGTAATAGCAATAATCCACAATGCCTCATATTATCGTTAACATCTTTGCCTACAGCAAGCGGATTAAATCTATCCAGTAACGTGAACATGCAGGATTACAACACTTCCAATCACGTCAGGAACTACTTTGATACCTAAAATAGAAATCAGTCTATTTGTTGTTTTGTTTACACGTTTACTGTTCTTATAGATGATCTCAAGGGTCATTAAAATCTGTACTTCTCTTACTGGCCAATGACGTCATTTAAAATCAGGTTTTTATTTGGGACATGAAAGTTCATGTTCAAGTGATAGAACGATAATCAGATAATAAGCGTTCTTGTTTTGTAAATGATAGCTATTAAATACCCTCCTAAACAAAGGACACAAATCGGTAACATGTTTGATCTTGTTGTCAGCAACGAAGTTGTTTCTTTTGATAATGTCAAGGGACACACTAATGTCTACGTGAAATTGAGTTTCCCTTTTCTTCCAGATTCTGTATTGTACAGTGACCGTTAATAGGAGGACAGAAAAGAAGCCTGATGAGACTTCACGCCTGATTTGCTTAAATGTTCCTAAACCTTATGATATTACAACACAACTTAACTGTGACCAAAGTCGTCTCCATAGCAACCTTAATCGCCCAGAGAGAGGCACTTAAGGGCACTTAAGTATGCTTTAAAGTGACTGGTAGCTCACAGTCTTGTTAGATGGCTTTAGAACGAAGCATGCAATAAGATATCTTAAATTTTGCAGGTTTACAATTATGGAAACAAGCTCGAACTACGGCAGTCCAAGTCTCTGCCGAAAACCTTTACTTGATGTGACGAAAACTCAAGCCTTCAAGGAGATATATGCACAGCGATTGAGGTCATATGGAATGCTGTATGCAAAGGTAAGCAATATGTAATTAGTGTTCTGGTTCATCCTGTAACTGTAGCGACTTCTTTACTGAAGTACACTTCTCTGTACATTACCGGAACCACTAGCGTGTCAAAGAAAACTGCGATGACATGCAAATCCCACTTACATAGGATCGATAATTGAAATACTGTTACTAAGTAAATATAATTTAGTCTCAAAGAAACATCCGTGGAGTGGCTTGCTTTACACGGCACCTCTATGACAGACTCTACTATCCAATAATTAGTTGCATAGGTTGTCCTTTCAAAAATCCATTGCATACTTGTTAGCAACCAGCACTGAGCAGCCAAAAGTCATCAGCAGCTTTTCGGACTCACCTTTGTAAAATAACAAGTGATCAACTTGATGCTATCGATTTTTTACTTTTAGAGGCAATTGCTGCCTAGCATTTGCAATTTTCTCACAAGTTTCATTTCGTTTTGACGCGCCGTTTCTTTTTGTAATGTCAGACAGAGAACTTGATCATTTAAAACTGTACTTTCATGCTACAGCTTCACGTTGAATGGTAGGCCCTACTGTACTGTAAACTAGAAGTCTTTCCATAGTTTACTTGTAGATAACTTTAATGAATTCGCGAGTAGCCTATGAGCTGCCCGGAACAGTATAAATTCTTACGTTGTAAGTAAATTTGAGTTCTCAGGCCTGATCCATGTTGTAAGTTAATTTGAGTTCTCAGGCCTGGCCTATGTTGTAGGTTAATTTGGTTTCTCAGGCCTGACCCATGTTGTTTATGAAAAACATATATATCTTTTCAAAGGCACATCCGCTCCATAGCCTTGAAGGATAAAAGTAACAAAAAATAGGAAGTAAAAGTTTAAGTGGTACAACTGTTACTAGCCTTCAAAACTGTTTCTTTTAGGTATCAAAGAGAGCGTATTGGACGAATCGGTAATTAGATTTTCCAGTCCACGTGACCAATTCTTAGTGCTATTCTTGATAGACTAAACCAATGCTCTATGCATTGTCGTAAAAAAGATAGATCTTACAGAGCAAGTAGTCCAAGCTGTTTCTTTAAGTTGATGCAAGAGACAATCTGAGTTACGCCCTTGTGTAAGGTCTATATAATTGTTGAAGGAATTGATGTTGGAACGACTTGTAAATGCGAGGGAATAGCGACATGGTATGCTCACGTAGCTTTCTCGCCTTTGCGATCATCAACAAACAACTTCAAGTTACTTAAAGTGAAAAAGGGATTGGTTAAAATAGTTTTAAGCTCAAAGTGTAGGCCTACCATGTTATGAAGAGACACTAAACATATTACAATGACCGTAAAGGATGGCTTGAAAAGTGTCGCAAGTAGGCCTGTTATGCTGAAATACCAATTATAACTTAGGAATGTTATTTTAACATATTACTCGTTTAGTACAAACACTTAATTCTCCATACATTTCTGATCGTTAACTTTTACGACTATAAAACTGCTCACTTATATTTTCATAAATCACCTATCCTGGAGAGACATCGTAATTAAGGGCCGCCTGACTTTGACTGGTCTCATCGCTCGCCTACTAAACGAAAGGCCCCTTCATACCCCTCTCATGTGGCCTCCGATGGGTAACAGTCAAAAATGACGACGCAGTTAACAGTGAAAAATGGCGGACAGATGTCTTTTAAAGAATAAAAGAAATAAAAGTCTATTACTACAAAGCTACAAATTCAAAAAAAAATTACAGAATGGTGTAAAGGATAATTTATGGCTCTAGTAGCATAAAGGTTTACACTTCAGCAGGCCATTTCCATTTTGCCGTTCCTGGTAGCTGACCACCAATTTGATATGATATGATAAAGGCATGAAATGGACAAATTACACAGCGCTTCTCAAATTAATCCTAGTAGAGCTCACTTTGACATACCTGCTCTGACGGACTGCCTGAGAGGATTGTGAAGATTCTCTGAATGCATCCACAATCGCGAAGCTCATCTCGATTTCTAGGAAAGGAGTAAATCGATTAAAGAAATAAGTAGACCTTATTACGTAGACTAAATAAAATATCAACACCAACATAAATTCCTTGAACGAATTTTGTAATTTTCCCGTCTTCCTTCCTTCCAAGTACAGTAATACATCAAGGATCTCCTTCTTTGATGACAAAATCAGTCCTCCATTAACTGACTCCTTATCATATGTCAGTATTACGTAAATGTCATTAATTATCGAGATAACTGTAAGCTGCCCTTTTGATTGGAAGCAGTGAAATCTGCCAAAACAAGTCAGGCATTATTGTTGCGAAACGCGCCTTTATTTACTCGTCTTAACAATAATTTATGAAATTGTCGCAAACGCTAGTAACGTTCCGCCATACTCATCATTCTCTGATTGGTATATTTGAAAATTCGGGATATAAATTCTCGAAAGAAGCCAAAAGGCCACTAGAGTTTCTATCGCGGTATAATGTCACTAAAAAAATTCATAGATTAATAGAAACTAAAATATTTTAACGCCAAATTCGTAAGGGGGGGGGGGGGGGTATGTACCTCAGATGTTACGAATACATTACGATCAAACTTGCACACTGTACTACCTGGCATTGACAGAAACACTTTTCAGTGTTTTGAGGCAGCATTCAACAACAGAATCAGTAGAAGTGTCCTTAAGTAGATCCGTAAGCAGTGATGGTCCCTTAACTTGGCGGAACATGATGCAATTCCTGAAAAAGAAAAAACAAATTTGACATAGTGGTTATAACTGGTCCAAATCTTAAATTTTTACAAAGTAATTACTTAGACGTCATCCCTTTTTGGCACTGCAAAACTCCTTAAAAGGAACATGGAAGGAAGTTTCTTTCTTTGATGCGATCATTTCGGCCAAAATACGTATATACTTAAGGCAGTTGTACGTTACCAGGGTATTAATAAGCTCCATGACGCCAAAGATTTTCATAGACCAACAACCATTTAAGGTTGTTTGATAGGCCGGCACAAGGCCAAAAAACCCATCCGGTTATAGTAGAGTTATTACAAGTACTGTCACCGCGAGCCTTTGACAATGGTTCCGATGGCTGCCTTACTTCTCCTGCGGGTGCATGCTAGCTCATACCGAAGAGCGCGTCAAAGTGAGGCAACAGTGTAATCACTAGCTGCTTCGTATAATGAAGTTACGTATAGCTGACCATAGTAATAAAGGTTCCTTTAAAGAGGTGCACCTTTCATCGATGCCAATTGCACCAATGGATACTCTTAAAAATCTGTAAGGTACACCAATAACATTTTCTCATAAGACATCCTTGAATATACATCCTCACATGCCCCTGGAAATTGTTCGCACACTAATTACATTTCCTTTATCTTACAACAATAAATACATTTGACAAAAATTCGGCCCCTTCCTTGAATACGAGGCGACATTCGTTGGCTGGTAATAACAAACACCCCCTTTATGATTACTTCAATTCGCAAAGAAACAAGTTGGGCTTCTCAATGCGCAGGTCTCAACGCAGGATAGGCATATCTTTTATAGAAAACGGAAAATCTGTATTAATTACCTATGCGCGAATTGATGCTAGAAATCCTAGACTACAGGGGGCGTCCATAACAGGAATAAAAAGGTGAAACCTACTCATCATTGTCGCCACAGAGAACGTCAAGGCACTGCAACACCAAATCCCTCACCTGAAGATATTAACAAAATACTCAGTAAATGTTTGAGAATGAAAACATAACTAATTTACTGGAGAGCACTACAATGGTGCATTGGGGAAAAGGTTGACGTCTTTCGTACAAGCATACTTTATTAGATTGCCAAAATCCGTCCATTGTAAATATCTGGCTACAGGTGAGGTTAATGGTTCTCAAAGCCACCAATACATTATGATAGGAAGTCTGTCTGGTTGAATAACAAATGGTGACGTAACACGACTTAAATTTAAAACTTAATTAGAGGAGCAAGTGTCAAGGTAGCAGCCGCTTGCTAATGGGCCGACAAATGACCAAATATAGAGTCTAAGGAAATTATCAAAAAGAGGCAGTTATTTCTGCAAAATACGGAAACGATTTTCGCTTAAATTAAGTTAATAATTATTTGTTACACGGATAGTGAAACTACGCTACAGGAGCATCTACAACGTCCAGAATTTGAACTAAATTCAAACAGGCAATGAAATTATGTCAGCACTGGGACTCAATCCCGTGACCTAGGCATTCGTCATGTGTGCTTTACTAACTGCACTAAGTGACCCCTCCTCCCCCAATGATGATATACTCGATGTTTCTTAATACAAGACACCTAAGGCACTGTAGAAAACTTTGTTCATGGGTACCATCTTACGAAATACATAGAAAACGGTCACACGAAGTAAAACCATATCTAAAATATGAGCTTGCCATCAATCACATAGATTATATTAGGCTACAACAAAAGGCATCATTAGACCTCTACTACTATCAAGTCAAGTTGATATAAACCTCGATCTCAAAAATGATTTCTACCTGAGCATTCTTTGTTTTTTCCAGAATTTTGCACAAGCTGTTAAGACCACCATAGATGCGAACAGCTGATTTATTACTGAAAGGGTAGAATAAAACAATTAAAGACAATCATGAAAAGTTGTCTTAGTGAAAACGTATAGCAAATTCTGTATTATGGACTGTTTGCATGGCAAACTTAGTTGACTTATTTTGTCTTATTAAGATGTATTACAGTCATAAGTTCATAAACGAGTTTTATCACAATAATACAATGCGGGCAGTCAAGATAGTGTGAAACGAATGACTACAAGTAAACAAGTTTCTACTGGCAACAACAACAACAACAACAACAACAAATTTTAATCGGTACCATCACTCTAAAAACCTAAGTCGGTGGGATAGAAACTAGTTCTTACATTCATAAAGGACAGCCGGTCTGATATTCCATTACTCTTCAAGTTTTCACGGCTATACTTTCCTGGCCATTCAATTCGTCGTTCATGAAATTATGAGTTTATACAAGAGAAGCGCACTTCTGGTAATTTTTAACTTTATGTGACATTACAGTAAATTCTTTCATTTAGTAGCGTCTTCCGCAGACAATACCACTCTAAGTTTGTATCATTGCTTTGGTAATGCCGTAGACAATGACCTACTGTTTAAAAACATTTAACTAATAACTTGCTTTATCCAGGTGAGACGATCCGCTTTGAGGGGTGCGTTCATATTTACAATACAGCAACAGTTAGGACTGTTACTTTGGGCCGACTACCAGTACTTATAAACATAAAGATGACAGTACCATTTGATGGTTTACGATACGCAAAGGGGTATATCGTCAGATAACATGTAATAGCAAACATGTTTATTTCCGTATACTTGTCTGTTTACCTTGAAGTAGTCGCCACATTCTTCAAACCCAAAGCTGCCTGTTGTAGCAAGTCCTCGTTTTCAGTCTAACAGCAAGATTTGATAACGAAATTTGAAAATAGGTGACCTTAAGCTTGGGTGTAAATGTAGACATAGTGTCACTGTAAATGGTGTGCGAAGGTAAACGGAGTGTTACTATCTAAGTGGGCAGTCCCCCAAATAGTCCTAAATGCCAATTCTATACATTAGATGGATGCTGGGAGCAAATTAAACTTTCAGAGATTGAGTGAGATAATATCTATGTAGAGCTCTACCAGAGAGCTACAGGGGTTTGTCTTCGCGATAACTTTATCAATGCAGGAAATACCTTAAATTAACCTGTTTATTTATTTATCTATTTATTTATACATTTTTTATACTTATAGATACATATATTTGACATGACGCTTATTTAACAATTCACTTATAATGTGCGGCACTAATTCGAGGACGGCGCTTATAACAAATTTAAAATGATTAAGAAACAAATTTTATTTGACGCTAAAAAAACAATATGAAAAGAATCAATTAACGAAACAGAATCAATGTCTTTTATGTTCTAAAAACATATTTTATTGTGTAATTACCCTTCTGTATGTCTTTTTCCCTTTTTCTAATTAGCGCCACTTTTTCTAGGTGCGGCGCTCATTGGAGGGGAGGCGCTAATAAAATAATTTTGCCTCAAGGTGCGGCGCTTATAAGAGGAAATACGGTATATTAATAGAAATAGATTTATAACCAATGAATAAAAACAATGGGTCCCCTGGGACTTTCAAATTACATTTTTGTAGGTAATTTCAAAACAATTGCTCCAAAAATATTTGGCTTAAATGTTTATTCATATTAGTGTATTCTTTAAACATTTTATCCTTTTATAAGAAATTAAGTCAGATTGCAAGTTACTCGCTTTTTGTTTGTGAACCTCAAAATTAATTAGTTATGCCTTAGGGTCCCAACGGAGCTGTGATCCGCATTCGCATATTCAAAGAGCATCTTCATGAATTTTATGAATATTTAATGAATTGAACAATCCTCGTCTTGTTTATATTCAAATATTTAGATAATTTCATCGTTACCAATTTTCAAAAGTTCCACATATCAGTTACGTTATTGAAGTATTGAGAATATTTTGAGTTGTCTATTTCTCAAGAAACTACCTGGAGACATGAATAGAACCAAGAGAGTGCTTTCGTATCATTTCTGCACGACCGAATTTAAAGAAAAAACCGCGCGACTCCGGTGGAACTAAAGTTGGTCACACAAATGATCAATTATCGACCTCAAACGTTTAGGCAGCGTTCTGTGCTGATTCAAAGAGCTACGATTGCCTGTGAGAGGTCAGTAGAGGCATCAACATATGGGCATCACGACATCAAACTTTACTGTACAAAGTCTTCAAGTAAAGGATATTACGGCTGTACTAAGTAAAACAGGGGCAGTAACGTTGCAATTAATACGTTGTATGTAATATTTATGAAAAACCAAATCCTTGGCGTGGAGAATCCTGAAGCATTTTGAACCCATTTAAGTCTTCTGACTCCTGTCAACTTTTAATTTCTCACGGTTTATGGTCTTTTAAAAAAGCAACTGGCAACTTCCACAATGGTTAACGATCTATATCGCGTTTCCTATACAATATATCTAGATGTTATTCTTCTCAAAAATGTTTGTAACAACACAGCAGAATATGGTCTACGTCTCTTTCCTCCACTTTAAACTTGGGTCCCTAACGAATCATTCTGCGCAACTTGGAAGTCAAAACTTTTGTTCATACTAGAGTTAAATAATAGTAAGAGATCTTAGATTTACATACAATTTTACTAGATATGAAAATAATAACCTTGTTTATCGAATCCTTCGAACGATAAAGCTTCGGAACCCGCACAAATTTCAAGTGACGACGTGAACATTTTTGTCAAGTTTTCTCGAAGATTTCGAATTATTTTTTACTAGTTATTCCCGATAATTTTGAACACAATGTAATATACAATGTGATTTGTGAATATAGTGAGTTATGAGTAGAAAATAAAGCATTACACGAAAAAACTAAGATCAAGCCCTAAGGCAAAAATCAGAGCACCAATGATATGAAAGATTTTTTCAGCAAAAAGAAAGTTAGAGTATATTGACTGAAACCCTCACACACATGCAAACACACACACATACACACACACACACACACACACACACACACACACACATACGCACACACACACACACGCACACACACACGCACACACACTCTCTCTCTAACTAAGATACTCTCCGTTGCCCTGTCATTTCTCATTAAAAGATGCAATCATGTTTGACGTATGCGTTCTTTCACTAATTGACTTGTTTCTCTGTTTTCAATTCTCACAGCAACTAGATATGTTTCGCAGTGATGATATGTGTCATACGAGCCAAGGTTCTCCGGCATTTCAACCTCCCGAAATAGCCAATGGCTGTGATGTCTTTTCAGGATTCAAGGTCGATATTTGGGCAGCTGGTATCACCTTGTAAGTGTATTATCTTGTTTCTTATGTTGCTGCTGTCACTGCTATACCTGATGTGGTTGTCGCTACTGTTGTTATGGCGTTGCCGTGACTGCTGCTCTGCTGTGAATATTTTTCCAGTGGTCTTTGCTATTACACCTCTTATTGCTACTGTTGTTGCTATCAGCTGGACGTTTGTTGTTACAGTTGCTATTGCTTTAGATACTAGTGCTTCTTGTGGCGTGGCGTGGCGTGCTTGTTGGTGTTGTTGTCGGTCCCATTGACATTTGAAGTACCATTACTTCTGCGGTGCTGTAGTTGATCAAGTTTTTAACGTTGCTCGTATTGCTATTGCTCCAGGTATGCCTGTTGTTTCTGCGTTCCCTCGTTATATTGTTGGTGTTGCTCCCGTTGTTGTTACTATTGACTATATTAGGTTGTTGCAAATTCTGTTGTGGTCGTTATTGTAACTAGTGCATTCGCTGTTTGAATGATTTTGAATCATTGTGATACTTCCTTAGCTCTGAGGTTCTGAGCACCGAACACAGTAGGACCAGCAATCGGTATAGGCGTTTCCACAGATAATATGTAACTCTCGAAAGTAGGCTTTTTTATGACGTCTCTATATGTTTGGGTGTTCGCCACCTATATATTTTGACGCAGGACTCTCTATGAAGACCCTCCGTTAATGGATTTCCTATGTTTTCAAAGACAAGCTTTTCGTATTTGTCTCCACGGAACTATCCAGATATATATTTGTCAGGTGGCAGGGTGGTATGAAGAGCAAGATTTTACAAATGATGAAACCCTTAGAGCCGGACG
>JAAAKM020006971.1:149729889-149771057 GCA_010016025.2 Alatinidae sp. Z8VKAUB7J3 | reverse complement strand
CAGATATATATTTGTCAGGTGGCAGGGTGGTATGAAGAGCAAGATTTTACAAATGATGAAACCCTTAGAGCCGGACGCGAAAGGAGACGACATTTGTAAAAAAACTTAGAGGAACGATAGAGGAACTACTAGTTTGTAGAACAAAACTATCAGAAGATTGTGAATGCAGTTGATGGCCGCTAAAAGTTGGTTGTACACATTTTCTAATCTTCTACGACAACGCTTTATCCATCGTCTTTTCATTAGGCTCGTTGAAGTCCAAATGGGCTACTGTTGGAGCACGTCAGCTTTATGTTTAACTAAAGCTCTTCGTTGTTCCAATATGCCATGTACCTAGATTAAATTGGTCCCTGGTCAATTATTCCTATGATTAATAACACTAAACATTAATTATTTTTAGATTTAACATTTCGACGGGTGAATACCCCTTCGAAGGAGACAACATCTACAAGTTGTTTGAAAACATCGCCAAAGGTGATTTACGAATTCCCGCAGACGTGGATACAGTGTTAAAGAGTTTACTTCAAGGTAATTTTGTACGAGTTTTTTATAGTCAGAAATTTCATCTTATTACTCACTTCATCCTTTTGGACTTCGCACTTCAAGGTAATTGTGTACGACAGTTTTGTAGTCAGAAATTTTATCTTATTACTCACTTTACCCTTTTTGACTTTCCAAATAGTAAAGGAGCTGAGATAGGCAGTCAAGAATTTGCAGTAGACAAGGAGATGTAATATGCTATTATGTACCAAATTAAGGTTTACTATATTGGTTAACGAGATGTAACCATCTTAAGTACCAGATCGAAGCCTGCCGCGATGCGATCCCTGTATAACACCAACATGTCGCGCGGCGCTCGACACTTTATAGAGTAAGTAGATAAAGATCCATCCATATGCAGGGTCATGAAATGTCAATATTACTTTTATATACTACTTTTACATTAGG
The DNA here is from genome assembly GCA_010016025.2 of Alatinidae sp. Z8VKAUB7J3. Classification (NCBI taxonomy): domain Eukaryota; kingdom Metazoa; phylum Cnidaria; class Cubozoa; order Carybdeida; family Alatinidae; species Alatinidae sp. Z8VKAUB7J3. The sequence continues at coordinate 149,770,109 of JAAAKM020006971.1, read as the reverse complement.
AACTGTGTATCAAAGTGTTTCCAGCCCACTCTCGTTTATGAAATAGCTGATGCATCTTCGTAGAGATGTGGGCGCCTTAAGCTTTAGTTTTATTTGGTAAAAAGCTCTGTAAATGGTCCCTCTCGTAAGGTTAGCCTTGTATTGACGCCAGTTGGAACAAACTGGCTTCTTTAACACAGGTATGAGTAGAAAATACCCGGTTAATTTTATTAAATATGATTTTGTGGCATGTCGTCGAAGATTGTTAAAGTCAAGAAAAGTTGTGTGCCCCAGGCTACATCCATTATTGATCTTCTTAGAGGCTGCAACGGCTAACCAAAACGCCTAAAGAAACTCAAGAAACACATACCACACGAAATTACAGTAGGGTGCCATTTCTCCGTAAACTTTATTTTATGTTGTAGTTAAGAAGTTGCTTTAAATGGGTTTTCTATGATTTTTCGGAAGCAAAAAATGGCTTCTGAAAACGATAACAATTGCGCAACAGTCCCAAATGAAATGTAATGTTAGCGCAGAAGGTACGTGAAAAAATATTTTCCATAATACAGACATTGTTACGATCCACTGTCTTAAGATTTTTTCACTATTTGCTGCGGCATTATTGACCCTTTTCATCAATCTCCTCAATATTCTCATAATACAGTCAATAGCACCCCGACATTTATTTTTTATCCGCTTCCATTTCATAGGAATGTTATGTAAAGATTATGAAGAGCGATCGACTATTCAAGACATTAGAAGACATCTGTAAGTATATGTTATTATCTAACTTGTTTTACAGAATGTTTATGTCTAAGCTCAAGTTGATGCACGTAGTCATAGGCACTCATACCCTTCAACTACTTTTCAGGCACATTCAGTCCGCTCAGTGTGAAAAAAGAAGCTCCCAAAACACACTTACATCTATCTGAAGGTCTGTAGTGTCCATTTGTGGATTGGATAGGGCATTGGGTAAGGCGAAATAAATTGTCAAGGCTTTCCTGTCGTGCCATTGCGCCAGGCCCGGCAGTTTGTTAAGTAAGCATTTGAAGGATAGAATACCCCTTCATGCGCCCGCTTATGATTAGTTGTACAGGAGAAGTGAACTAAGAAGTACGTAACACCATCAAGGCTCCTAAAGAGGGACTGGTTCAACGATGCTGCGTCTTCGATTTCAAAATGATTTTGTGATCGTTTTTATTGTATCAATTTTGGGTGATACCGAGATCATAGAACTTTGCACTCATCATTTTCACTCAACTTTTCACTCATCATAGGAAATGTATTGTTAGGGGCGTATAGAAACGTCCTAGTTGTGTACTTTAATGTGAAACTGTCAATTCAGCTATATTCTACCATAGGTTTGTTTTCTTCAAACCGACTTCGAACTTAGCTCGATACTATTGTTCAGAGAGCAAAGAAATTCTCTTACTTCGTCATTTGTGTGGAAAGTGCCTAAACCTAACTACCACGGTACTTGCTAAAGGAGTTTTCCTTATTCCTCCAGAGGTATTGCGCGAAATGTTTAGGGAGTTTAGCGTGGAAAGTACACGACTGTGCTTGTAAAGAACTTGTGTGATTTTATCCATTATCAATACTTGAGGGTCCTATGTTCGAAAATTCATGATTTGTTAATGCCCCACGTTGCAAAACCTTTCGATCGAAGTCGTCATTAACATGACAGTGAAAATTATTAATTTTTGCATAACTGAAACTGCTTTGAGATTCTAATGCATGCCTAGCTTCTCGGTAGATAAATCAAAGATGTCACTCGATCAGAAATATCCGAATGGCAAGAAACTTTTAAAGTACTGGTCAAAAACCAAGGCAATTTATAGGCCTTTTACTAGCATTTTCCTCTTTCGGTAACTCGTCTTACTGCAATTTTTCTCTTCAGTTACATAAATTTTGCCTGCTGAAAATTTGTATTATCGTTTGTGTGGAGTTTCTCCTGTATTGTGTCTCACGTAGACGTACTGGCCAGTTTTCTTAAGCTGGGATGTCTTGATATATTGAAAGCAATCCGTAGACATAAGCTTTTTAATTGAAGAAAGTAGCTGTTTGAGTGATAAATTTATTGTAACCGTTGACGGTATGAGATACTGTCCGTGTTCAATGCTTAACTGTCGTTGGTAAATTTGTTATGGTCATTCGGATTTTTGACATGTGTACTTTTGAATCCGGTTTGTAACATTTTGTTGACTATTACTTGATTCTGTTAAGCAACTTAGATTTTATGAAATTTTGCTTGTTTGATTTTTGAAGTAGGATCTCCAGAAACTAAGAATTTGATGATAGTATGCAAGCAGGGCAAAAGTGAACTCACCAAAAGTCACGGACAATATGTGTTGTGCGGGAAAATCATAGATGGGTAGGAAAAGAGCCGGGGAGGTTAGGAAATTAAGAGTGGAAATTACTCAGGCGTTTTCAGAAAAACAATCCAGAGCTAAACAAAACTTGTATGCTCCGAAGTCATTAGGAACCCTCTTTGTCTGCTCTTCTTTCTGCATTACGAATAATCGCTTTTCAGACCTTCTCCCTGGCCGTGTTTAAAAACCAATAAACTCTTCTGTTGGAGAACAGCAGGGAGGGGGAACAGGGGGCACAGTGGGCCATGCCCCCCCCAAGATTTGGCAAATCTCAAATTTTTTCGTGACCACTTTTCAGCTTCATCAAAATTGAAATTGATTGCGACAGACATTGTGTCACATTCACAGCAAGATATGCATATCGACACAAAACCCCCCTTTCCACACAATGACTAAAGGCAGCTTACTGGAATGTGAAAACTATATTTGAACCCAGCCTAATATTTCTTAAATTGTGACGTCTCACGTTAGAACTCTATTGAGGCACTTGTTCAGGTTATATAGTGAAGAACAGGTAGAGTTGAACATGATCCAGCTTATTTCCGATACCATTCTGACCAACGAAGGGAACTCTTCAGGGGCAATTTAATATGTGTTTGATCAATGGCGTATTGTAAAATTAGGAAACGTTATGTGGGATGGGGAAGGGAATCAGTGGTCGGAAGTGTTTCAAAGACGGTCATTTGTGATACTAGAACCATCACTAAAAGACCCTTGATATGCACTTTCTGTATTTCTAGTTAAGAAAGGGTTATAATAATTTAGAGGCCACGTTGTATACTGAGTTTTGATTATTGAATTGAGTAGGCACTACAGTAATATTTGTGGAGATGACCGTGGTCTGATGACAAGAAAGATTTCTGGGCTGAGAGGAAGAGGCACGTATAACAATCACACAAAAATTGCATTAGTAGGAAAATCAGCATTTAGATTTCTCAGACTACTTTCTTTTACCATTTAACCATCAAACCATAGTAACTTAAAAAGACTCTGGTGACGGAGGTACTCTATCGATATTAAACATAACCCACCTTGGTTCTTTGGTTGGTTCCGATCGAACTGGTACATCAAACGCTCGGACTATGTTGATGAGGATACCCCACCCCCCTTTATTCCAACCCCCCGTCTATTAGGCACCCAAGAGTAGTTAATTGTTAAGATATGTGGACTACAATCAAGATGCAGTGGAGTACCTTAAACATGTACAAGCATTTTTCAGTCTACAGTAACGGGTGAACACCACGATGCGGCAAAGGGGAACTTAAAGTAAAAATTTCGTTCCACTGATCGCAAGCTCCATTTTTTTGTCCGGAAGATTGTAGTACTACGCTTTGGATACAACTACACATGTAAAATAAAGAAGTTAGGGAAAAGGTAAGAGAAATACTAGGATGACAAAATTGCAAAACTGCTCTATCATAAACTCCAACCTTGAACCTCTAAATTGCTGAGTCAGGTATTTAACAAGGTGGAAAACATCCAGTTTTGGCACCGTTTGCGCATATGGGCCAAAGATATAGAAGATTAGTTTTCTGGTGGAGACCCCCCTTAAATTCCGTATCGTTATCAGAGCAGCCCCTCCAAAGAAAGCCCACCTATTTCAATTTCTCTATGTGACCAGAACAGAAAGATGAGATACCCTTACTCTCCTCTTTGGTTTAATTTTCACTTTGAAGAAACGGTTTCATTTCTGGGTTTCAGAAAGTGAAATAGGATATTCCAGCTATTTGTAAACCACAGCTTAGTCATGAGGTTTCAGACATATCTAAAAATACATGACCTTAACCTGGGATCTTGCTAAATTTTCAGCAGTGTTTTGACAGCAGCACGACAAAAATGCCAGAGGAGACAGAACAAGGACCAGGGAAAGATGAATTGAAAATGCAATTACAGAACAAATTGCGTTAAGATACTATCATACGATAGATGTATGTATTCTTAAACTGGGGTATACCACTCCCAAGAAATCTTGTACAGTTTTAAAGGTTACTGATCGTCTTGACAGAAACACCTAAGAAATTAATTGTTTTAACGGGAAATCTAATACGTTTCTGGTGGCAAGTGGTTTATCACTCATTTGAAGGCTGTGACAAACTAGTAGTTCATAAAACAGTTTCAAAACTAGGGACATTGCACCTTCGCTCTTCTATTTTCATAAAGATGTGGATTGGTATTGATCCATTTTTAAGATTTCTGGTCTGTTCTTCATAGTAAAAAATCGTGCTATTTCCGAGAGCTTGACTTAGGCCGACCCCACTTCCTAAACACTTTACGCGTTCTCACACTTTAACAAATTTTAAGTGTCAACAAAGGTATAACGTCAGCATTGTTTGCCGATGAGCATTATGTTTACTGGGACCACCTGTTGATCAAGGTTAAATCGTAGAGGAAGAATTTCTCCTCTGCGGTTTCATTTTTCCTATGTAACTTAGCTCAAAGTACTGCAGAGTAGCGTAACGCCCCCCAAATACGCTCATGGACTGATATTTGTCAAAGGGTATTTTAATTGGCATATTTTCCAGGAGAATGGGTGGATGAGGTGGGGGTGGGCTATTTCCGAGGAGATGTGTACGCTGGGTGAACAAAGAACTAGGGATTTAAAATCCTGAGGATCGACAACAAGAACTTCATTTTGGGCACCATTTCTCTTCTCATTGCATGTCCACTTCTTTGAAAAGGAACACCACAGGCAATGACATCACATGTTTTATACTTGATATTGTAGTGAATTTTACATCATCTGTGGCAATCCTGACGTAACTAATATGGGATAGAGATTTTCCCTCTTCTATTTTTAGTTATGACATCATTTTATTTTCCTAACCTGTATATAAATTCGATTCCTTGTAAGACTGGCAAGAGAAGCATTAATGTTACTACGACCTTTGCAGAGTAAACAATAACACGATAATTGGATCAGTGCATTAGAAGCGAAATAATTATACAGCCTTACGCATCAGCAATTATCAAGTAAGCTATGGCAGCAGTCCCCTTCAATTATGCTTATGCAGTTTTCTTATAAAGTGACCATGTTTGGAATGCACAGTACTTTGCAATACAAAATTAACTATTCAGATACGTTAAAGCCAAATGTTGAAGCGAGGACATTGGGTCTACAAATTGTTGAAATGATTACTTGAACATGATTATAGTTTCACGTAAATAATTGTTAAGACTATTTCCCTGTTAGTGCATAAAGAATTTGTAATGAGTTTCGAACAGTCAAATGTGGTATAATTTGTTAACAAAATTTGTGATAGTGGAGGTGGGTTCTAAGTGACACGTGATGGTTTGAAACCAGGGTATCCATGGTTACGACCCTTAATTTACGAGGTACGTAATAAGCAGCTTCGTAAACACCAATCATCATCACTTCTAACCACATGCCATATAAACAACAAATATTTCTATGCTTCTAGTAGCTAATTTCGGGCTTCAACATCTGATTTCGTTTTAATCTCGTGCAAATTATTTTGGGTTGTAATTTCTTTATCACGGAATCCAAACACTTAACGACACAAGGATAATTTCACGAGAAATAATTTAAGAAAAGAGTACCTGGCAAACTAAGATAAAGTCAGTAACAAATTTTAAGCAACATTCGGTTCTTAATCTGAAATCTTCTAGATTTTTTAAGAATCCCACAAATTTTAAGACTGCATTTGTTAACTGATACTTTCCGCCAGACACTGACCATATCACAAGAAAATCTGTGGTAATATTCAAGTACAATGGATTGGAAGCAAATGGGGTAAATAACATGTGATAATTATGGGGTCTTCCTCTATTTAGTGAGGTAATAGGGTGAACACACTTTAGGTAACAAATGAAAAAAACGTTGGTCTATGATGGTATTTTGGAAAATTTTAATATATATGATATATATATATATATATATATGATATTGATATATATACATATGATATATATATATATATATATATATATATTTACTTCCAGATAGTAAGGAAACTAGGATTTAGACGAGAGCTAGTAAAACGTGTAGATCATGTAGCAATACATATCAACTTTACGCATAGTTATTTAAAGACTCCGTCTGAGGCAAGACTGTCAAAATAAGAAAAACCTTTCACAGCAACAGAAATCAATAACATCACATACGAAATAAAGCGAAAGAATTGCCCAGCAACCTATATTAGTTAGTCACAACTTTCTCTGGCCCGGAGGGGGGAAATCAACAAAATGATCTCGCAGAACACTATTTATTGAAAAGCAGAATACACTTTTAGTTGAATAAATAAATAAATTAAGAAGAAAGAGATCAACACAATCAGCAAGAAAATCAAAGACACCATCCACATCAAGAACATATCTTACCAATTCCAAAACATGGTTTCCAGTCCTCATTAAGAAATGATAACAAACACAAAATTAGCATGGTGCCATCTCATACCACAGTTCGATCTCCGATTTTTCGAAGGTCTGCAAACCTACACCATAAAGTCAGCGGCACTATCCAATTTGTGGTAACCTGAGGATTTGAGAAGTATTTCTTGAAATGCAGTTCATAAATAAACTACAACTATTGACATGATACAATCTACGATCTACCTACATAGATACTTCTGGAAACACTTCACGGAGCCAGCTCACAGCCTGTATTGTATATGATTCTGAATATGTTTGCTAGATAGATTGCAATTTACCTACTTGCTTTGGTGTCATTTTTGCAGTCGAATCTTTTTCAATTGACGTTTCTAGGAGCGGCAACGACTTATTTCGCACTCGCGAGATATGGTGGAGTAATTGCTGGTCTAACAATAAATCACACCTGAGAAAGGTGGTGACCCATCATGGAGTCACTGTGGTGCAATAAAAAGCACTTTACGAACATTTTAAAGCACATTGACTGCTTTGCTTGCAACCAGACGCCAAGAAAAAGGAATTCACGCTATGCACGCCAAAGATACCCGAAAATTCCAGACAAATTCAGTACTAGCAACATTTGATGTACCCTTGCCTATGGAACCTGCTCTTCGTGTTTTGACAGCTGTAGATACGTATTGACTTAGTTTGCCCCATGACCTCTTAGAATTCCCTGCTTCATAAGCAATACAAAAGCGGCATCTCAGTTCGTATACACTCAACAATTACTGTTTGGCAAGTCCTCGTATTTCTTTGAAGTCCAGGCAGTAACTTTAGTGGTCACAACAGATCTAATTGCAGCTGATGCCATTGTCTGTGTCAATACTTGGAAGAAGCATACTAAACCGTTTTCCTTCTCAGATGTAGCACACAAAGGTAGCAACTCGGCGAAAAGTTGAATAGGTGGGGCTGTGGCCAAATACAAGGATGCTTCATTCCAGAGAAAACTTAAGATGTAAGGCCACTGCTTTGGACTAAATGGGATAAAATGTGGCAGAGCGATTGTCGATGAGTGAAGTCATAGTAGAGTTGCAAAGAATTTTGAAAAGTGAATCTTGACTGTCGATGAATTTTCCAAAGGAACCGAGTCGACTCAGAAAAGCTGCAGTTTATCGTACCCATATCACGTTATTGTATAAACATTTCAATCGTTTGTAAGTCCTCCTTTTCTAACAATAATCAGTTTTTCCGCCACCAAGTACAGACACAAAGATTCCAAGTATCTAATAATGTTTGATTTTAGTCTCTGCAAGATTGGTACACCAAACAATATGATAAAATGATTACCCAAAAAGTGTGAGCTTGAACGTATACATTGTTTCTTAATTGAAAAAGATACAATGGGTCAGCACATTACATGTAAACACAGGCATAGAAAGCATTATTGATGAGGAAAAAGTGGCTTAGGAAAGTTTAGAAGGCAAGCGTCCGGCCGTCGGTCCGTGGGCCCAAATATTATGTTTTTGGTTTAGTTCGGATGCTGTTAAATCTATGGTATTATTATCACTCTTCTATAGGCTATAAGTAGAGGTATTTCGCAAATGAAAAGTGGTTTGTTATTTATACATCTATACAAATTGGTATACTTGAAAACTTGGTTTGAGGGACAAAGTCCAATTTAAACTCCAAAAAATAGCTCCCCTCGCCAGCTTGTCGTGAATTTGACATCATCAATGGCAATCATGAGGTAACTATTGCACGATAGGGATGTTCCCTCTCTCTATTGTTATTGATTACCTAATTATATTCTCTGTACTTACAAATAAATGCCGGTTCTTGAATATTAAAGATACACTTTCACTTCGACTTCAAGTAAAACTGTTCATTGTAATTTTGGTAATAACTAGTTTTGCTACAAGAAGTTAACAGCCTTGCTACCATTGCGCTCAAAGTCGTTAAAAGGTTACAGCTCATTTCTCACGTAACCTATAAGCTCCAGAGTAGTGGTAAGGAGAGGGAAGTGGGAGGGGCAACTTCTAATTACAATTCTATTCCACTGACGTCACTAATGTTAAGAGTGATTACAACGAAGTGGGGAAAGTACGCGAGTTGAAAAGGGTTGTTAACATTGGCGTTAATAAGACAAAACTACACTGGGCTGAAAAGCTTCTTTTGTATGACAACTTATCAAAACCTGCTTTTTAATTATTTTTTACGTGATGAGATGACTTTAAGTTCTGATTAGTTGTTATAAGACAAACGATGTTGAGGCCACGATGTGATTTAATATAGTTGACAAAACTTTAATGAGAATGTTATATGGAAATTAATGTAGCAAAGACTCCATTTTAGTAAATAATGCACGCACTACAAAAAGATGTTTAGAAATCACACCTTCCAAAATCGTTATCAGTGGTCATTGCCTTTTTAGACTTTGTGGGGTGTATGGTTTACTGTTGCTAGTCATAGAGCTACAACGGGTATGATACAATTGTGCAAACCTATGTTAGTTTTGTGCTCCACGATGTAGGTTATGACTGCACATATAAAATCCAGTTATACATCTTATATTATGCATATGTAACATGGTAATGTTATCAGTATCAGTACCGTACGTGGTAGCTGCGTATCTATCATCCCTAATTATCATGTAGCAAACCTTCAACACCACATTGCACGGCTGGCAACTGACCCCTTAACGCACATGATGAAGTCCGTATCATAACTAATTAACCGCAGAGTTATAAAAATACCAAACCCGTCAATGACGCTGCTCGCAAAATGTTAATTCGCAAAAACACATACCTGAGAAAATTTGTGTCCAAAGCTACACCATTCTCTTTCAATCAGTACCTGGTGTCCGGGATATAATGTAGTTTAAGTTAGATATGAAATAACTATGGCAGCAACCATACTTCAAATTCAGTTACCAGTATTTTTAGTACAATGACTTTGGTCATCCTTGGGTTTGACACATTGAAAAATATAACAAACATGTCTGCATGTATTATGTCCGCACGTAAATGCCTGCATGTAAACGTGTGCACGTAAATGCATGCACATAAATGTATGCATGTATAAGTGTGCATGTAACTGTATGCAAGTATTTGTCTGCATGTATAGGTAAGCATGTATATATCTGCATGTGAATGTAAGCATGTATATGGCTGCATGTAAATGTCTGCACATAAACGTGTGCACGTAAATGCATGCACGTAAATGCATGCACGTAAATGCATGCACGTAAATGTATACACGTAAGTTTATGCATGTAAATGTCTGCATGTATATACCTGCATGTATGTGTCTGCATGTATGTGTCTGCATGTATATGTCTGCAAGTTAATATAGGCAGTAAACGTATGCATGTAAGTGTATGCATGTAAATGTCTGTAAGAAAATGTCGGCATGTAAATGTATGCATGTAAGTGTATGCATGTAAATGTCTGTAAGTAGATGTCGCCATGTAAATGTATTCATGTAAGTGTATGCGTGTAAAAGTCAGCATGTATATATATATGCGTGTGAATGTCTGCATGTATATGTCTGCACGTATATGTGAGCACGTATAAATCTGCATGTATATATCTGCATGGTACTGTTTGCAAGTAAATTTCTGCATGTAGATGTCTGCATGTAGATGTCTGAATGTATATATTTGTAACTGTAACTGTAACTGTAACTGTAACTGTAAGGATGTTATGTATGCATATATGTATGCATGTATATTTATGCAAATGTACTCATGGATGCATATCCATGCATGCATGCATGTTTTGAGTAGCCTTATTTAGTTCTAGTATCTTTGGCAAGAAAAATTGTGAAGACCTGTTAACTTAAACTCATCGAGAAGAGAGGATTTGAAAGGTTAGTTTTGAAAAGAACACTAGAGAAATAGAAAATATGTCACCACCGGGTATCAAACCCGTGACCCATGCTTTCGCGGCGTGCGCTTTACCAACTCAGCTGGGTGACTTGCGATGTTAACATACTTTTTCTCTAGTCGACACTTTAGTTCCCAGTCATCCACCAGTGGACATCGACATCCAGCTCAACGCAATTGGAGACAAGCCACTTTGCACCATGTGACTTAAGCAAGGAAGAAATGCCCTCCGGCCCGTCATCAATCCAAAGCCCATTAAAGTTACAGAGTATCATCGAAGTATGTTAACATCGGAGGTCACTTAGCTCAGTTGGTAGAGCGTACGCCGCGAAAGCATGGGTCACGGGTTTGATACCCGGTGGTGACATATTTTCTGTTTCTCTAGTGTTCTTTTCAAAACTAACTTAAAACTGTTACTAAGCAACAATGACTGTGAAATGATGCTGCTACCAGAATGCTTGTGCTGCGTCCTTCGATCGGTCAAGTCTAACGATGTTGCAACGATGTCGTAACGTTGAGTCGTAATGATGTTAAAATCGTATGCAATAAATTTTTCAGTAAATAACAATTTCGAAACTGTTGCCCTGACAATTTTAATCTTTGACTGCAGACTAATAGATCATACGGTGTATCTTGGGTGCAAAATGCTCTAAAGAGCAACGTTACTCATTTACGGAGACACTAGAAAACATCTGCTCGCGTGCTTACCTCAAATCCAGTAATGGTGCGGTAATACGGATCAAGAAGTAGCATGGCTAACGATGTCAACTAAAATACAAACACAATAAATATTAATGAAGATATCGTCAATAACTCACAACCGTAATGTCTCAATTAAGCACCCCCTCGTATAATAGCCTCCCTTTTTTAGCGAAATAATTAAATAAGCGCTCAACCTCGAATATCGCCCATCCTTCAATTTTCAGAAACGGGTGCTTATTCCAATTTTCGGTAAAAACAGTATCACGAAAAGAAAGGAAACTCGACACTGTTTTTGCTAGTTTTCATTCCTATTCTTCTTTCAGTTTTTTGTAAGAGGGAAACGTCTTTAAAATGCTTTCAGATATTATAATGTCAATTATTAAATTCTTTTCTTCCAGCTTTTCTAGTAAAAGTCTACAAAATTTATATCGTTTGCCATTCCAATGTATTTGGCTGGAACCACTAGACCGATTTCTCTTTCTCTTTGGCCAACAAATTTTTCTTCAAATAGGTTTTTTTTCTTGCTGTCAGTTGTGAGAAAATAAGTCAAAAGTTGGAACAACTCATTAGGCACGTGCTACTCGTTGACGAGGACGTGGAAATAGATATTGAATTATGATAAACATATTGATGAATATATGTAGAAAAAATAGCATTTTAACTAAAAACCGCATTTTATCAATTTGCAATTTCTTTGAATCGCTTTAAAGTCTATTTTATTAAACCAGCGCCGTCTCGAATAAGCACCCTCCATAGGAAGGGGTCGGATTGGTTTCCTACCAGTTGCGATTGGTACTCGTGGCAACAGGGTTTAATAGGGTGTTTTGACGTGGTTGGATTGGATTTGTATCAGTTTGGATCGGTATCCATTGAAAAAGGGTCTCAGGGGGTGTTCGGATGAGATCAGACCTACCGTATTTCCTCTTATTAGCGCCCCGGGCGCTAATTTAAAAATTAACCAACAATGTGAGGCGCTAATTAGAGGGCGGCACTTATAAAAAATTCAAAATGATTATGAGCCTGAGTTCGCAAAATTTATAATATTTGTCTGGTTTATGACAGATAAAAAATAATTCAGAAGCTTCAAAAACGTTTTTTATTGTGTAATTACCCTTCTGTATGGTTTGTTCCCTTTTTCTCATTCGCGCCACTTTTTCTAGGTGCGGCGCTTATTAGAGGGGAGGCGCTAATTAGAGGGCGGCGCTAAAAAAAATTTTACCTCGCGGTGCGGCGCTTATTAGAGGGTGGCGTTAATTTGAGGCCCGGCGCTAATAAGAGAAAATACGGTATTTGGATTCCTTTCACTTTGGGTCTATAACCGTGAAAACTGGGTCTAAAGTTACCTGCGATGTTCGATCCCATCCATCACTGCAATGAACGATAACGGATGTTCTGCATCTGTCTACAGTATCGGCGATTCGTACCGCGCCAGCTAAAATGGCCTGGAAAAGAGTATTGTAGTACAAGATTAAGTGTGGGATAAACACAGTGCGAGATCATACAATGTATTTCAAGAGGAGGGAATTTCTTGGGAATGCCTTGACATCGGTTATGGGCTAAACGTTGCGTGAAGCTGAGGAACAACACTAATGCAGGGCGGTAGAAAACTGAAAACTTCGAGGGAGCGCGGAAAATAACGGCAAAATGTCCGGTGAGGTAAAGAATTTGCATTGTTGCATAATTAAAGTGTATCGTACCTACAATAACATAAAAACTGAGGGAGTACTTACTGGTTCCGCTCCTTAGTGTTAGCGGTTACCTTGAACGAAGCTTTCGACAAGACTTTTGAGAGAAACTTTTACCGACGCTGTGCAATCTCAATTCTTTGATTTACGACTTATACGGCTTGAGGTCGCGCTTCGCTTGACTTGACCTCGCTTCGAGGGAACAGCGTACCCACGTGCCCCGGTTTTCTGCCACCCTGCATTAATGTATATAAGGAAGTCGTCCTTACTGCTCTCTTGTATGATTGTGGAAAGTGGACAACGTATGCTAACAATGAAGCTCCTCGAGCTTTGTCAGCAACGCTGCATGTGATCCACCTGCCAATTAAATGGCAGGATAAAATCTCGAATGCTGAAGTCTTAGAGAAGTGTGATGTACCCAGCATAGAAAGCCAGATAATTAACGCCGAGCTTCATTGGCAGGAGCACGTATACAGGATGGGAAGGTTTACGTATTCTCAAAGCAACCATTTTTAGTGAATTAGCGCGTGGGAACAGTCAACCAGGCAGACTAAAATTATGGTACTTAAATCCTAGGAGCACAATATCCAAGACCGTGCGAGGAGCACAATACCCAGCCAGTGCGAGGAGCACAATATCCAAGCCCGTGCAAGGAGCACAATATCCAAGCCCGTGCGAGGAGTACTTGCAAAGAATCGATCTCTTTGAGAACAGGCAGAACTAGTCTGCTTGCGGAGAAACGGACTAAGTAACAGAAATGCAAACCTTGTTGCAGATACTTGCTAGCATCTCCAACAGGGCTTGCATTTCCGTCACTCCCCACCATTAACAAGTCAAATAACGAAGAATCCTCTCTTTCATTAACTTTAACGACTTTCCATGTTGAGGGTCATACATTTATGACGCCTAAAAATGTGCTATCTTTTTACCTTCCCTCCCCCTATCGAAATCTGTCTCTAAATTGTAAACCCCCCCCCCTTCCAATCCAACACCACGACGTCTAAATTTTGAATGATAAAGCTTTTACGTACATAGTGTTTTCACTATTTCATGAAATATTCTTGTTTTGTACAACAAGCAAATTATTTGACGGGATCATCACGGAAATAAGGACTCTATGCCATCTTCAATCATAGGAGAATTTTTAATCAGTTCGTTTCCATTTTTCTGTAAGGTATTCTGCTTTTTAAGATATCTTCCTTTATAGTTCTTGCAAGAAATTCATAATTAGTTACCATCCACCCATTCCTACTTTATTGCTCTAGTTCAGCACCAACTTAGCACGCAGAATATGTGATATTGCGCTATGGGAAAATCGCATGGGTAGCCACATGTTGTAATCATGTATAAATGATATTAGCATTGGGTCTTGCTTGGGGTATACTTGGAGTCGTATCAGATGTGTATAATTATGATGTGAAATTACATCTGATTACCTTGACATGTTCAAGCCACCTCGAGGCTTCTAGATTTGACAAGAAATGTGCATCGTCTATCTGAGGGTAACACATATCCCGCAACTTACGGAGGCTGTAAAAAGAAAACAAAATAGAAGTTACCAAGGGCATGCAATGCGTACTACAGAGGGAAGTCAAATAGGAATCTACTACGAATTTTCTACCTTGTGAGCAGGGGCGGTTTTCCGACGTGTAGGGCCCTGGGCACTTTTCCAACGCGGGGCCCTATTAACGAGTATATTTGTCAATATCTCACCCAATTTAGCCCCCATGACATGGGGCTTTCACTGTGCCTATCTTGTGTAATAATTCTTATATGAACTGCATGTATACATGAAAGAGTACGAAAAGAGAAGCTGAATGGCCGATGGACGTTTTTGGCTGTGATACTCAAAGGTCCCCAATAGACGGGGTTCTAATAAGCGGGGGCGATGAAAGATTAGACCAAAATAGTACGTCAAAAGCAAAGACTTGCCACATAAATTTTCGAAGTTTCGCCCAAAATTTGGAGAAATATTATTATATGCGGAAAGATGTCTATAAGGACCCAAGAGTAGGTAATCTATGGGCATTAGCAATCGACCGATTGTACCTAGGTTACCGCCCTGTCCGCCATACCCTAAAGCCGCCCCAGCTTGTGAGAGACGTGCCTCTCTAAGGCGTTACCGATCACGATCTCTGTAGTTTCCTGTCTCACACAAGCAAACAATAATAAATAGAAAATGGATAAGGTCAATGAAATCCCCAAAATATGATTTTTTATTTTGATGTGATTATCTTCCATATCAATAACAGTAAATTTGTTTGAACTTTCAGGAATTTTGTGATGCGATCCGGAAGCATGATGAAATGGTTGAAGGGTACTTGCAAGTTATATGTAACAATAATAAATAGAAAATGGATAAGGTCAATGAAATCCCAAAACTATGATTTTTTATTTTGATATGATTATCTTCCATATCAATAACAGTAAATTTATTTGAACTTTCAGGAATTTTGTGATGGGATCCTGAAGCATGATGAAATGGTTGGAGGGTACTTGCAAGTTATATGTAACAATAAAAAAATAGAAAATGGATAAATATGATTTTTGAATATTTAACTTAGTTTTATTCTTTTAATAATATCACTAGCTTTACATCTAACTCTGTTCCATCTCTGATATAATTGACTATCGTTAGTTTTCGATATTGTCCTTAGCTTTCAAATAATTCATAACAATTCTTTACAAATTCCAATCTGGAGCTTTATTCATTGTTTTTTTAACTCCAACATTTCAACTAAAATTTTCAGTAAAATGTTTCTCTGCCGTTGGCAGTGTTCAGACTTTGTCAATTGCTATGAATATTATCTCAATTGCAACGATCAAGGAATGCTTTAACGCGATAGGATTAAGGGACACAATTAAGGGGTATGATTTAGGGATACAATACGTAGATGCTAGGGTAAGTTGGAGCACGGTCGATTTCTTGGAGACAACGTCGATGTCGTTTGTTGTCATGAAAAGGCTCAATCTTTGCCTAAAGGATTCCTTGAACTTTCACAACTTTGTAGAAGATTCTATAAAAACGATGAAAGCTGAAACGTTGAAGTGAAAGACCTCCTGTTTGAATTTTCGGATGACGTGTACTAAGAGATGGATAATAAAGTCCTGTACTGAGTTCTCTAGTTTGATGTACATACTTGCTTTCAACCCTACAGAAGTCAATTTATATAGTTGGAGAGGTAGGAGTTAGTCAATTAAATGGTGTAATTACCATCCCATGGATTTCCAAATTAAACAGAACTGTGACAAGTACTGGTTGCGTTCAAATCGATTGTGTAAACACTTTTAACAGGTTGGCCACTGTTCAACTTTATACTGTTCTTGCTCATTATGGTCAGGTACCACACGAGATCAAAATTCATAGTGTAAACTCTCAGAGGGAGCTGATTTAATTCTAAATGCTCTTGAGCACGCTTTTTAATTTCGTCTTTGATGCGCCGGTCCAGAAAGTTCGCTGTTCCGATTGTTTATCTTAAAATGGCAGATAGAATTGCTCTTCAAAACGTATGACAGAATAAATGTCTGCTCTATGTAAGGGGTAGCTTGCAACAGGGCGCTGTACACAGTTAAATTGATGGAATACGGAGCACGAATATATTCCAGGAAAGAATCACGGTGAATTGTATGCAAGGCGAAGAAGCGTGTCTGATGATAATCAGCGTATTAACTAACTAGATCTAAGAAAAACACGCCTATAAATACCAAGTCACAATAAATACAATATTGGATTAAGATACAAGAATTGTGTGCCAGTAGTAACTAAAGTTGCAAAAAAATACGTCAACATACGACATAAAATAACTAGTAAACAAGTTATTTGCACTGGTATGACAATATACTACAATGGGGCATTCGGTAAAAATCCCTAAAGAAAAAATCCGTACGGAAAAAATCCCTAATGGAAAAAATCTACCTCGGGAAAAAATCTACCTCGGAAAATATCCCTAGAGAAAAATCCCCAGGAAGAAATCCCTAAAGAAGAAATCCACCATGGAAAAATTCCCTAAGGAAAATATTTCCCTAGGAAAAAAATCCCTAAAGAAAAAGTACACCATGAAAAAAATCCCAAAGGAAAATACCCCCCTAGGAAAAAATCACAAGGAAAAAATTCACTTATGTCATCGCTAGGTAAAAAGCCGCCGAAACATGAACCTCTCGTAAAGGCACGAGGAGCCTTCATTTGTACATATACTACATATTATGCTGGTTGGTACAAGCTAATAACTGTTTTTAAGGGCGCTAAGTTAAGAATAACTGACAAGATCTCTAGCGCGAGGTGCTTCTCTAAGATAGGCTCGGTCCCTAATAAGTAGTAAAGCCTGTCCTAAAGGAGGCTACTTCCCAATAGGGTAAGACGTACTTCACTCAGGCGGGTATAATTGAGATCGGTCATGTATTTTCGACGGCTGTGGTACTAGATATGCTACTATGAATACGTGGGCGCACCATAAAGTTCTGTTTTGTTAGCAATCCTACCACTGCAATTATCTGTTTAGCGTTAAGACCCTTACAAATCATAAATACCCCGCCACAGGAACTTGTTATTCTCTATATAATATGGATCACTGCCTTGCACTTTAAGAAAGTTCTTGTTATTTGCAAACCTCAAAAACGCTAACGCAACAATATCAATTCGAGAATCCACGCAGTTCGGTATATATTGCTGGTTCTACTTCTTGTTTCGTTTCTTTTCACATTTAATGAATACTTTAAGCTTTTAGTAGTCCCGGCCGTTACATATGTAACAGATCTAGTCAAGTAGTACATTCATATTGACTAACAATTCTTGTTAGATTTCAAATTTGAAATTTAATTACTAAACTTAACCCAAAGAAGGGGGGGGGGGCAGTATTTGGCCGTAAAATTTCAAAAACTGAGACTTGGCAGTCGTAGCCAATGAAAAAAGAAATAATTCCCACTACAGCTGCAGACCTATTTCAACTCGGGTAATTTATTCTGATTATCAAGATTATAATTATATACTTTACTTTTAGTTAATGAGAAAATTGTACCTTCACTACCAGTTTTTCAGGTTTTGATGAAACTCAAATTAAGCTAATGATAAAATTGTTCATGGTGATGGGTTATGGTTAGTTATTAGCAAACCAACTAGCAAGTACACATAACTTCAAAATACGTTTGCGCCACAAGTGAGCCCATAAAATTACGATTGCTTTCTGAATACTAGATGCACATATAACAACAAGAGTATCTGGCCAAGTGATGACACCATTACTAAAACAATTTTTTATTTTTCTATGGGTCGGCCATTTGAAAAATGTGGGCAAAAATTATAACTGTCAGACACTATTGTGAACTAATAAAATTTATTTTGCAGTAGAGCAGCACGATCATTTTTGCAAAAAAGTAATTTAAATATTGCAACTATTGAAAAGCAGAGAGTCCCTTTTGTTAGGTTGATTCTTACCTACAGTGGATTAGTACCTAAAATTGGTATTTTCAAAATGGCGAGCAAGAGTTTCAGTTCTTGTTCCTTGTTCCAACTTAAGTTGTAATACGTCTTTTTATCTGTTTTCAGATTGTAGTTTTCTTGTGTCTCCGTCAGGATACAACATAATCTAAGAAAAGTCAACAAGAAACAAAATTTCACGATTCACCTTTATACGAGGCGATCTGTAGGCCCCTACCCTTGAAGTTAAGTAAATACACTCTGACTGCTTAACAATGATCTCTAAATACATATAAAAAACAAGTAAGTATCAGTTAAATTTAAATTTAAATGATTTAAAAATATAATGTCATAAAATCACATGAGATTCTGCTACGTAAGTGATTTGATAAGAGTATGTAGGATATCTTGTTACGGAGTATTACAAGTTTTGAACTCTTACGTGTAACATTGACATTCGTAATTGTTAGTCACGATTGCACAACAATTTTTGTGTTTTGTCAACTATATAATTCCAGTATAGTTTGAAATGTCATTGTACAATTTTCAGTATGAACTTTGAATAGTTGCCTTCAACATCACCGGCATTAACAACAAGGAGTGCAGATGTTTCATGAATTGATTACTTTAGAATGATGTCACCGTTTAAAACGTAGTTGCATTCTTCTTGTTGATACAGATTAACAGTACTACCATTAGGCCTCTTGCTAATTTAAACGGCCTTTTCTTGCAGTTGATATGAAATTTGAATGCTCTGTTTTGCATTTGGTGGCAGGACTACGAGTTTGATGTAGTTTTCATCTCTTTAGTAACCTTGACTGATATTTGGTTTGAATAGGAAGTTAGATTTCATTCCAGAACTAAAACTACAACTAGGAGAACCTATAATCAGACATATGATCTATTTTGAAAGTGTGAGGCCGTGGAAGGGATCTTATTTTGTAAAAACCAGTAATATTGTCGAGAGACAGCTTCATTATGATTGGACGAAAAAGAGTGCGTGCCTTCTTTCTGAAAATAACATTGTAAATGGAATCAAAATTGTCCATGGTAAGATCATTTAATTGTGGAAGAATTTTAATTGTTTAAAAAATAAAACGCCTGATATGAGAAAGTGAAAGAATATATCAGTATATGCTTAAAGTTTGTTCGCAGTTCTTATTTGGGTAAATTTTGTGGAATGTGTGACCGAGTCACTGTCCTTTCCTCGGAAATTTCGTAACGAGTTATCGTAATCATATCTTAATAGAGTACTTAAGTGATGACGTCACAAAACCTTTTTTCGAGGAATCGCAATTATAACTATACCACAGCGTTAACCCTGCCACCAAAAACCCGTATACCAAATATTGCACTCAAATCTCGTACTAGCTGCGAGAAACGGCTGTTTGATCTTGCAAAGATCCTTAAGGAAACACTGTTAATTTTGCACAGTTCATAAAATTATGTACTGGTTTCATTTAACAAGGTTTTGATAGGCATGATTTAAAGTTTGAAAAGGCTCATCGATTACTCAAGGTTTGGTTTCCAGATTTGGACAGGTTGTCTTTCTCAACAAGAAGAAAGCAACGAGTCCCAAAAATTTTCAAATTTCTGATATTCATTAAATCGTGACGTCACACTTTAGTACTCTATTGCTTAGTTACAGTAATCAATCTAAGCAATGATCTACATCAGCGAATGTTAGGGAATTCGAACATTGCACTTAATCTTACGACAGCGAGTACAGTATTGCACTATGCTTACGTACATGGTGTATTCAGGTCTAGGTCTGATCCCATTGTCTTATTATTGGGAACCAGTCAGACATGCTGCGATTGATGTACGTGGTCAACAAGTCTCCCAACAGTAATTATTCGACTTTTCAAGTAGCAAATAGCATACATTCTTACTAATTAGCTTAATTGTACTCATCATAAAAGTCCAGAGTTGCAAATAATCTCTTAGATTGTACGTAAGTCCCGATTTGCTCTTCAATCGGTAGTTAGCAAGAAGTGGCAACATTGAGCGTGTCTTCATCTCCTCCGATATTCTCTCGGTAAGCAATATTCGTCAAATTCGTTCATTTGCTTGTAAAGTAATTATCTTGTAATTTTCATACTCATTCCTTGTTGATTATTGTACGAATTTATTCTACTATTACTAGCCTAGTATTCACAGCGATGTTGTTTGTACTGTTTTGATCAGCAGACCAGTATTTTGGTGGTTACTGTCCTGTGACCGGAGACCAAATCCAGAATAGTACCAGCAAAGCAAATGTTCACGTCAATGAAGAATATTTTACGTAACCTGAAGCTGAAAATCAAGACCCAGCTGCGAGTGCTTTTCTGCTATATCTGGCCTATCTTGCTTTACGGCTCTGAATCATGGACCCTTCAAAAAAAACTGACCAAAGCAGAATCCAGGTGTCGGAAATGTGGTTCATGCAAACATGGTCTTTCTATTGAACCCTAGTCTGGAAGCTTAATTAAAATCAAACGGTGCCGCCGTGGGTGTTGAATTAACCGCTCACGTGACAATGACCGTGCACAAGTGCGTTTAATCACTGCGTCCACAAAGGGAGTTTTCAGTGAGAGCAGCAGATTTAAAGCGTTCAGTATCAAATTAAAAGCGTGCAGCATTGAATTAAAAGCGTGCTGTATTGAATTAAAAGCACGTAGCATTGAAATTAAAGCGAGCAGTGTCGAATTAAAGGCGTGCAGCATTGAAATAAAAGCGTGCAGTATTGAATTAAAAGCGTGCAGTATTTCATGAAAAGTGTGCTGTATTGAATTAAAAGTATATAGTATTAGATTTAAAGCGTTCAGTATCAAATTAAAAGCATGCTGTATTGAATTACAAGCGTGCTGTATTGAATTAAAAGCGTGCAGCATTGAAATAAAAGCGTGTAGGATTGAATTAAAAGTTTGTAGTATCGAATTAAATGCGTGCAGCAATGAATTAAAAGTTTTCATAGATAAATTTAAACTGTGCACTATTAAATTAAAACCATTAAATTAGAAACATACAATATTGAATTAAATGCGTGCAGAATTAAAACAATTGAGAAATATAATAGTGGAGCTTGCTCAACTGAGCGAGACACAGAGAATCTAATGTGAAATTAAGGAAAAAAATGCAACAAGTAACAAGATAACTAGGAGAATAAAATAAAATATTCAGAGGGTCTGTTTTCTTACGCATGTACTTTAGTATTCATCGTAAGATAATTTAGTATTGCAGAAAAAGAGTTTTGTCTTTAACATGAAAATAGCACAGTTCAGAAAACGTTTTCTGAGGGCATTGTGTAATTCATCTATAAAAAATTCGTGCCTGACATGATACCATCGCTACCATCCTAAGGAAGCATTGTGAATCTTTCTTCGGTTTGATTAAAAATCAGCAAAGGTCAATTTTAGTTAGCCAATATTCCAAATTTTTCCTCAAAACTTCCTTCTTTTTCTTGGGTCAGTTCAGGTCAAAGATTCCTTCAGCTGGTGTTTTTACATTGATAAAATAAAATAATATAAAATAATATAAAATAAAAAACTATAATAATAATAATAATAATAATAATGATAATAATATAATAAATTATAAAAATAAGATAAAATAAAATAAAAAACGATCTGAATCTTGGTAATGAAAGCGGTTCAAACTTATGCTAAGGGGGAACTGACGACCGCCATCACTCCAGGTTTAGAAGAGTCGTATTGCTATGACGTTATATCGAAGATCGATCCAGGCTTCCTTTGAAATTGGCGTTTCGTGAAACTGATACTCTTTTTAGACGGATATAGATCTAAGCTGGCGCAGACCCAAATGAATCCGATCCCGTCTAGAGCACCCTATTTTAAAGTGCTTATACGGGATCGGATTTATTTGGCTCCAGAGCTCAGCGAGTGATTCTTTCTATCATTGTACGCAAAAAATTCGATCCGCTCCGGTTATGACTTGATCCAAAGGTTCCAGACCTCCTCGAGATCTGATTTAAAATGGTCCACTTATATAATCGGTCTCAAAACTGGTACGAACAGCAAATCTGAACGAGTTTCGGTACATCATGTCATGTGTAAACGGGAGGCGGATATGTATTGGCTCCAGTAGGGATCCATTTGGATCCGTACCCGTGTAAACAGAGTTCGAAGCAATAAAGACTTTTGCGTTTCTGAGTTGTATTCGACTTCAGAGGATAAAGATCTGCTAAACAATTTGATTCTTCTTTTTCTCGCCTTTGGCTTTATACCAATTGACTGTTAAGTGACAGGTTGCACCAGTCACTTCATTGTTGTTCATAAACAAAGCAAACACCTTTAATAAGTAAATAGAAAATTAAGGGTGAATCGTTCTATTAATCCTGTATTAAAAAAAAAGAAGATGCAGGTATATATCAATTCAAAAATAAAAAGTAACTGACGTCATTGTAAACAACCCTGTATCTTATAGCCATGAAAAAACGCCTCTAAGTTGTTTATTTTTCTATAGAAATTTATAATAAGCCTCACGAAGACTCCATTCTTAGGTTTTAAAATACAATTGCGATACAATCATTTCAGCCTTAGACCGCAGACACACCGCACCCAATAGCTTTTGATATTGTGTAGCTTTGGGTACATCTCTTAAACTATATATCTACTTAAAAGCTGGTATACATGTATATAGCAAAAATTTAATGCCCAACAGAGCAAAGTGTGATTTTTTGTCGGTCAATTTAAAGCTTGTGTTGTAAACAACGAAGCTGAGTGGACGGTGAAATGAGGCTATCAGCAAAATTTGGCGTTTCAGTGAAATTATTGTTGATTTTTATATTCTGCCATTAAATTACGCAATTTTCTTAGTGTAGAATGTAAAAATTGGTTTAACCACGGAAAGTATATTACGACCTAAATAAATTGTGTCTTATTTGCTTATTTGTTTATCAAACATCAATTTTTACTGGGAAATTCAACAGAAAAATAGCTATTTAAAGTAACAGTTTTGTTTGATTTTTGAGCACACTTCTTGAGATGCAATTTTGGAAAAGATTTTGTAACATTTCTAAAAACCATATGGCAACTGTAAGATGGTAGACATAATGAAAGAAAAAGTTTTAAAAAGTTCAGTTTTTCGAAAGGGGTTAGAAATAGGTAGTCACAAGTTTTCTGTCGTAACAAAGAGAAGCTATTGAAGGGCCTTTAAGTGGAGAAACAGTTATACCTTGCAAATAAGAAATGAAACAAGAACACAAAATTTTGTGCTTAGGTCCATTTGGTTCTTGCTTATAGCATTTTAATGTATCCAAGGCTTCTCACGAGGGACTCCAGAGCCACTTCCCATAAATAAAAATAGGTTTTCGTACTTGGGAATGTTACAAAAAAGAACCCCATGGACCCAAGCACAAAACATCGTGTTTCTATAGCATTTCTTCCTTGACACAGCATAACTGTTTCTCCATTTAACAGGCTTGAAATGACATCTCCTTGTTATGATGAGTACACGTTCTTTCGTACTACTCTGCCACTGCTGTGACCATATGGTTTACATTAATAAGGTTTTGCTACCGTTAATTCCCACTGTGATGGAACTTCGAATTTCCAAGACCTGTTACAGGTTTTATTCGTTATCTTATTTTACACAACTCATACATGTCGAGTGACATTTGGGCGCCACGGTGACTGTTTCCTTTATTTGATGTTTTTGGGGTACTTTTACACAGCAACAGCCGATAATATACATGTCATAACAAGTCTTCCTGTTGCAATGAAGGCAAACTGAGTATAATCTACCACCAGCGTAAAAAATCTATCAGACTTTATTTTTTTTTGTTGTAAAGAGGAACACCCTGCAAAGAATATTAATGTGTGAAAAATATTTAGTACGAGATGTCAAATTAATCAAGATTTCAATGTCTTCATCACATCATCCTAAGGATGTAATATAGTCGGACGTAACTACGTTACTTAAGGGCCGAGTGGACAGACCTCTTATTTTCAGAGATCTCCTTACAGTTTCTTAAAGCTTTAGCTGCAATACTAAGAAATAAAGTATTGATGAATAAAAGTATCACCCTTTCTCCTCATAAGCACACAAACAAATTCTTTGATACATATAAGAATGATGCCTTCTCATTAATCAAAAATGTAATCCATCCTTGATAGTGCCAAATTGCCTTATTTTCAAATGGTAAATTCATTTCTGCACTGCAAGTTCATATGTTCTTTTTGATAGTAAAAGATCATGCATTCAGTGTGATATTTAAGTAAGAAGAACAACGATGAGAACCAAAGATAATGTCACTTTAGTAAATGAGAACTCCCGACCACATTCTTGTAACAAGAAGTAGGTTAATCCTTTTCAATATGAAATTAAATACATGTTATTCTAGGTGATTTCCTTGATATGTAAAACTGTACAAGGTTGGCCCAAATTGCTTAACAATAAAGAGAATATATTGCAATCTGCTAATATTCTCCCCAAATAAATTGACTTTCAGATTTACACTCCCTTTACAATATATTTCTGGTTTAATTGACATCTCGTTACGTACTAAGATACCCTCGCAGCAATTTCCTTATTACGTTTTTAAGTTTTTGGCTCTGAGAGGCATGGTAATGAACCATAGAGGTAGTCTTGTTACAATACCTCTAAACGCAAGAACTGTATTGTACAACTACACTTAAATACCATGGCACAGATGTTAATACTGCAGCATTGCACTTTTGGCAGGATGCAACTCAAAAACCTTGTGTCATTTCCCAAATTGTATCTGTGAAAGAAACAGATCTCTGTTTTTCCCATCTGATTAATTATGCATAGGGATTATTTCCCTGGAATGGATGCTGAGTTTTGAACGTTTTAATGCAATATCCTTGGGCTAAAATTTCTTCCTTATTCTTTCATATAACGGTTAATTGGATCAGTTGTGGGGTGGACTTTGTGAACGGAATGTTAGAAATGCACAGTATATGTACAAATAAAACGATAATTGATACATAAAAGGAGTTAACCAGAGACAAATTGAACCATGGGTTAATTCAATATCTATACGCAAGGCACAGTTTGGGACTTGATAATTGGTTTAGGATACATCTAAAGATAGGAAAACCTGACGAAAATAAAACAAGTTTATGACTACGGACTACGATAGTAGAAATGGTGCCTTCTATAATGGTATTTGGAACTATGTATCAGTAATAAAAGTGCTTTACTTTGTAACAAGGAAATTAAAAGAAATACCCCTGGATAAGGTTTTCATGGTGCTTGATATTTGGGTTTCCAATCTTGCACCGGTTTGTTCTAGTTCAAGTGGAATTCATATTTGATTAACCAGTTCAAAGCAAGTACCATAACATTGCTTTGGTGTATTTGCATGGTAAGGATATTACATCAATCCTTTAAGACCTGCGAAAAATTATAAACAACATCTTAAAATTAAAATCAGATATAAATACACGTTAGAAATCTCTCAAGGTGCACTTACTGCTTGTTGGTTTTGCATATGTGAGTGAAAACACAAAGAGAAGAACAAGTAGGCATTGCTTCAAGTTCGTCTTTTTCATCATCGCTCTTCTTTAGGTCTTCGATCCCCATAGAATGTGTTAAAAACGAAACTTTGGAGTTTCTTCAAGACAGGACCTTCTGTATTGGCCACCTGTAATGCATATAAGTCATGTCCCGAGTTTATCTCCAAACATCTCTCAAACGTATGCAAACCACAACTGATGGTCATTTGTCAGTTAAGAAGACAAATTTTAAAGGCCAATTCTTCAAAACTGTACAAGGTTTGACTACTTGTGATGCGGTAGAAAGCAATTGAATAGAAAGAAAAACGTAGGAGCAAAAGAAATTTATAGAAAGGGCTCAAATCTAAACACACAATGCTAAAATAGAATCACGAATATACCTGCTTTATTTTGAAAAAATCTATGTTAGTATCATTCTATAATTTTAAACAATATTTTTTGCAGCCTAAGACAACGTCGAGAAGCAAGAATTTCTATAAAGTATTGTGACATGAGAAACGCAAACTGTAATTAAAAACTTGTATTAGTGTTGGAAAACCTACCTGAAAACGTAATTTGTAATAACAATAGTTTTCTGTAGAAGTACGTTTTTTCCAGAGGGTCGTTTCATAGGAGTATTAAACTATGGAGTGATGAATGGCTACAGGTTTCGAGTAGAGGGAGTTGAAGTGTCTACAAAAAATAAACCAAGGTGTTTCTTAAAGCAAAAATGGCGGTATGAATAAAAAGAAAAAATCCTAGATGTCACTGTTACCCTCTTCATCTATACAGTAAATTTATCTACTTAAGTAAAAAATAAAACGGAAGTTGATGAATTGAAGTAAATTTGTCAAAACCAAAAGAAAACCATGAAGAGCACTGAAAGGAGAGGTCCAATTTCGGTTCAGCCTGTTGAAAATGTAATACGATTCGACCGTAGACGAGCAAGGGTAAAGTATTTAAACAGTTCCACGCCCTTGCAGTAAATGTAAAGGATTGAAGAAGACAAAATGTCGAAACGTTACTGGTTTGGTTGTTATGATTATCTTATATAACATATCATCAACTATGTTGAAAGTATTGCTTTCAGTGACTATCTTATATATATATATATATAAGATAGTCAGAGGAATTACTGTCAGTCAGTGATTACTGAGGAAGAATTATCTCGAAACGTTAAATATGAAGTTTTTCTCTATGAGTATTATATATATTTGATAAACAGGTAGATGTAGCTCATTGATAAATTATATATATATATATACATATATATACGTCATGAATGGAGCATTACCACAATAGCTTGCTTAAGGGAGCTGACTGAGGGGAATCGAACCCACGACCCATTGGTTTGAAAACCCAAATTTTAACCATTGGAGAAAGACTTGACGACTTTTGCTGTCTGATTCGCAGACCCTAACAAAGGGGTTTGTTTGGGTCTGTAAGGAAGGTCAGAAGAAAGCAGGCTCAAACAGAAGAAAATCGAAAGTCAGTCTATGAGAACTAGAATTGTACTCATAGTCAGCTGCATTATTAATGACTACTGCAAATACTTCAAATTTGTTAAAACAAAATGAAAAATAATCGTATTTTCGAATTTGCAGAAAAACAGATGAGAAATTTTTAAAAACGAACAATAAAATCAAAACAAAAAAAAACGAGAGGAGAAAAGGTTTCCCGACTCGCATGCATTAAAAAGTAACAACGCTTTTTGAGGCGGGGATAACTCTATAGTTGACATTTACATTTAAGCTCTGATTAAGTCCGTATTAAACAGGATTAAATTGTAACATAATCTGAGAAGACACATTGACAAATGTGCTTGTTGAATAATTAAGATGCATAGAGGTTTTAATTGTATTTAAAACTCCTCAATGAAAACATGTTGTTATCTGTCGCATCACAACACATAACAGAAAGTATATTTCCTACTAGGCTGATTGTGTAAAGGATTTGTTCATTCTGTCTGTTTTTCTCCCTGTCAAATGTGTTTCAATTGACAGAGAGGATGTCTAAAAAAGTCATGATATCAATAACAACATGTCGCCGCAATCCACGCTTGATATGGATAATAAGTCTGATATTTAATCGGTAAGCCAAGGTTTACTCATATGTCGTTCTGTACGACGTCATGTACGGCCACGTTCGGAGAACTGATTGCCTGATAAGATCGGACAATAAATTTTGTTTTATAGGTTACGACCATTTGCGGAAGATTTCGGACAAGCCTGTAACGAAAATGCAATTACAGACACTTCTTTCGATCACGGAGAAGATCCGGTAACGTTTTAAACGATCAGATCTTTTAGTTTTAGATACGCCATTTTCAATATATGAAGAGTCCGAACTGTCAATACGGCATCGAGGAAATCAACTTCTCAATATATATCGAAGTTTGTCTAACTTCGGACAAACCTGTAACTGAATTGTAATCTCAGAAACGCCTTTTCATAAAGGTGAACACTTTAGACTATTTGTAAAAGACTGGTCACTTAGAGTTTTGGAAATGCAAGTGCCTAAATATGAAATGTCTGAAAACGTCAGTGCAACGTCAGAACATCAGCTTCTTTCTTCAACGTACAAAAACATGTTGGTGGTGCCAATACGAAAGATTCTTTGAGTATAGCAGACAAAATTAGGTTGAATCTTTTCGATCCTTTTACGTATTAAATGCTTAAAAGACATTATCTTCATATCTTCATGTAAGGAGTTGATGCGTGTCAATCAAAAAGTTTGCAACGAACTATGTGTACAAGACTCAAAGAAATTATAATTTCAGGTAGATTTTGGGTAGGACGGTAGCACAATAGCAATTCAGGACACTTTTCTCTTGATAATGGACAACAAACTTGGTACAGCTTACAGTATTTTATCACTGTAAGTCTTGGATAAATCGCTGTCAAGATGCAACAAGGTTCGAGACTGCTCGTGATACATGTATATGCCTCTTGCGGCATGTAACCCGAAAGAAGAACATACCTCAACGCAGATGGCATGGCCTACCGAAAGCATGTTTTCTCGCACGCCAGCAATGTCGGCATTGCAGCTCACACTTGCCTTGGACTGAAAATACAGGCACAGAGACTTATCGATTTCTCATTTAGCTAATGCTGTATTCACATAGAATTAACCCTCGTCCCTCAAGTCTCAACGGAGGAGCTATTCAGTGAATGTAATGAAGCGCTAAGAGTCAAATCCTCTTTCACGGCGACCGAGCACTTTAATCAATCATTATTACATCCTATGTTCGTAAAGGAACAATAAGCCAACACAAATAGGGTCCAGGTGATAACAGTTAGTGCGGCATAGGGGGATGTCATATAGTTTGAAGTCACACTGCCTAAGTCTCAAAGGAAGGAAACCTCTTTACAAATGGTTACAGATATCGTCAGGTAAATTTAGAAAAGACCCTCTAGGTTATTCTGTAAGACCATGGACTTCCATATTTCAGAGAGAGGAACGCAATTATCTGCCAAATCTAACTAGTTGTACCGCTGCCCCTAGTAAGCAAAAAGGCCGTCCTCAATTCCGAGCTGTCTATAATGAGAAGTACAGGCTGAGAACCCCGTAACACACTGGTAAAACCAGCGACAAAATTAATACAAAGGAACTCTCACAGTTACGTTCGGTGAAAAGATACGTATTGCGGTTGTGGAGTTCTAGGTTTCTGCTTTGTTTTAAGCCTCTTGCTTTATGGCCACCTGCGCTGCGAATAAAATGAACATTTGTCAAGTTAACTTGGTTCCGATTTTATCTGAACATATGAACATCACGCATAACAACCAGCAATCAAACAGTGCAGAATGTTTTGCAGTACAATTATATGAATTGAAATCAAGGTTGTATTAATAATAATAGGATTTGTGACTTTACATACCCAGTCCTAAGCATCCATCGCAAAGTCCCAAAGTTGGAAACTTAGCTTACTAGGTTGTGGACATAAATTTAAAAGCGGTAGCAACCGGGCATTTTCAAAACGACATTCAGTTAACCTTGACAGATATTGCACTAATTAGATATTTAATGATGAAAGAGAAATTGGTAAACAAAGTTAGCTCAAATACTACGGTGAATACCTCCGTTGTTGACTCTGTTACCAAGTGACAATGTCAACTGATGCTATTTTATATCCCACCTGCACCATAGCAAGAGCGACTGACAGAAGTAAATCCTAGGAGTAGTGTGTTTACCAATGATCTTTAACTTGCCTCTAGTACAGATGGGCGCTGGTTTACATGACATTCACCCACAATGTCACGCATAAACAAATTTTTGCGCACATTTATTCATTATCTTGCTCAATCGTTTTGAATTCGCTCGTAGATTCACCCTCTTATTTACTTACACCCTCGAGCGCTCTTGTACTTGCTCGCTCGCAACGCACGTTCTTGTTAACTCACTAAAGTTCTCATTTGCTTCCTTACTCCTTCGAGCGCACTTTCACGGACACACACGATCGAGCACTCTCTTACTTACTTATCCCTTAGTGCACTCTCTAATTTTCACGCTCGCAACGTAAGTCCTTGCTCACTTACTGCTAGCGCAGCAGTCTTTCAACTGGAGACCTTGCGCACACAGGGGATCCAACATTTGAAACTCTCTGTATACGGCAAAAAATTCCACAAAAACATGCTAAGTAATAAATAATAGTTAGCTGGAGCGTCCAAGGGCAAGACCTCTCAATTTAGGTTACCGCGCTGAGACGTAAGCCATGGGGCAGGCATAATCGCCCAGTAGGACCGCCTCTCACGGATCATGGAAAGAATGTCATCAATGACAACAGATACTAGACCTTGCCAAAGCCCTTGCCCAGTCCTTGCCAAAGCCTTCATTGCTTCTCAGTCTCTGTCATCCGTTCCTCTTTTAGCAACAGTTTCGGAACAGATTTTCTCCCTTGGAAATGGTAGGAGAGCATTTTCAATCTCTCATTGCAGCCCCCTGATAAGCAGTGGGGTAGCGGGGCATTTACACCAATGCAATCCGGAAAGGATTTTCGAACCGCTTCCTCAAGCTCTATTGCTTTGTTCTTACAAGCAGACAAAGAACCTTGGAAACGCCGAAGGTCCGAAATGTATCTTAACAGTCTCTCAATCAAAGATCCCTGATGAGCATTTTGAAACTACCCAAAGGAAACAAATAAATAGACGTATCTGGGCACCAATTATTCTTGTCTAATAAAAAATCCCCACCGCCCTTTCCTCCTCCGGCGAAATTTTATCCCCTGAATTTCCGAATTCCTTTAGGAGGAATTTCCTCCCGGTTGCGAATGACTAATTGAGATAAACAGACACGCATAACTTCCTAGAGGACTGATTCTGCAAGTAGTCTTAGTCGCCTGATTCATACATGTGACCCAGGGTTACAACCCCCAATTTGTCATTATGCCCTCGAAATAATAGCATGACTTTGTTGCACTTGGGTGAACATGGACTGTGTACCCACAGTAGCTTAATTATTTTCATAATATTATGACTTATTCTATTTTGAGCACCATGTGAGAACAGTTGACATCGTTCGATGCCTCTAAGAGGACGTATGCCTAACTCATATGTGTCGTGTGATCGCTCATGACTAGCCTAAACAATAGTAGTTATACCGCTTTGGTTATCGTATGATGGCGATAGGTAATCACAGGTTCCTCTTTACTCACATGATACATATTAGGCAGAGTAAAGGTCACTTACCCTTTGTCCTTTGACTCCTATATAAGTAAGTCCAAGTTTAGGTAATATTAGGAGAGTACCATCTCTAACCGTTACTCCTACGTCGTGTATCGCTGCTGCTACTATTGGATATACTGATGCTCAGGTGAAATAGATTGCCTACCCGTTTTTGACGTGGAAAAGTGAAAGAGACTCTTGATACAATTGTCCATGCGCCTCAATCAAAAAGTTCCCCGGCCTAGACCGACGCAGCTTCATATACAGATACTAAAGTTGGTTCCTGCTAAAAGGCAGAGTCATGTTAACCGCTCAACATCTTACATGCAGCACATGGTTTATCGATAAACTTCAAAACGAGTCGGATGCTGCAAATTGACGAAATTTCACGGGTGTTATCGGTCGCAACGACGGCTTAGCCAGACTTAGTCGGTAGCTCATTCGGCCCAAGAGGACGACCTTCCCGATTTCAGCCGTAGCAGCGTTTCTCGCCAATTTGCACATTTTCAGCTATTTTGTGCTCTACACCCGTTTGTCTCTAAAAAGGGGTGTGGCACCATATGTCAGATGCACCCAAAGCGTATTATAAATTACGTATAGTATCTTTACAAGTATGCTTAAATTTTTTACGTGACAAATCCCTTTGCAAGCCACAGCAAATAAAGTTTGACTGGGATCATTTTACCAGCTACTTTCAAATCCCCTACAAATTACGCCTGATCTGTTCTCAAGTTGTGCTCCGTTTGTTTCCAAACTACGACTAATCGCAGCTTAAGTTACGTTGGATCTTTTTACAAGTTACGTTTTGTCTCTTTTTATTAGTTATGTTCCGTTTGCTTCCAAGCTACGCCGAATCTTTGAACAGGTTATGACTAATCCCAGCACATAAGTTACGTTTGGTCTCTTCACAAGTTACGTTTTGTCTCTTTTCATTAGCTATGCTCCGTTTGTTTCCAAATTACGCCAATCTTTGAACAGGTTACGACTAATCCCAGCATAAGTTACGTTTATCTCTTTACAAGTTAATCCTTTTCTCTTTTTACTAGTTATGCTCCGTTCGTTTAGAAGTTACGCCTGACATATTTAACAGGTTGCGCGTAATCTCTGTTCAAGTTACGTTGACTATCAAAGTATCGATACAGAAAAGGTGGATCTGTGATCTCTTCGCCTAGTTACGAACAGTAATGATAATGAAGTTTAAAAAGTGCCAACTGACAAATAACACGTTCGGCATAACACGACTGGCCAAAAATATCACTGCAAGTTGCTTGTCTGGGAACGTTTTGCAAAGTGAAGTGCTTGCTATTTAAGTACGTATAGAGAACGTAAAACAAGCGTATATGAAACTCCAGGCAAGACCGATGAACCTTTTTACTTTAAACTTGTAAAAAACGGCAACAGGACCGCATGTATTAAAGAGAAGTGCTTGCTTTTCAAGTACTAACAAAATAAAGAACGGGTGCACATCAATAATCATATGAAGTCCACGACTTTCCACTGCAAAGTTACACTGAACTCTAACAAGACTGCACATAATAATATCACTGCATACTGCTTGTATATGGACGTAAGATCTTGCCACTCGGTAAGAGAGGGTCAGAACAAAACAAATGAAGGTTGTATGGTAACTAATTATAATACCATGGAATACATTATTCACTTCAAATTTACACAAACCTGACCCGAAGTTAAACAAATTTATACCATTCATTCCACAAAAGAAGGAACACAGTCCTGTAGTCATAGTTTGGATATCATTATGGACACTTATTGTGAGATACAATACGTTCATGTTGCACTTCTTAATAAGAAGGTATGGTATTCCTCGTCGCACATGGACGATCTCGAGATTTTGTTCTGATCATGGGAAGAGCTCTCACTTTCTTTCTTACGTAACTAAATCTGGTACAAATTCAGAAAACTAGGCATAAAGACATGGATACGCCAATGTCCAAAACCTGCGTATACATAGCTATAGAGTCCAAAACAGCACCACATATTAAAGCCATAATATACCTTTAAGATATTATTAGCACGGAACAGCTGTGTGGTATAAGCATTTTCCTGATCTATTATAATCTGGTGTTTAATTGTGTCTGCAAAATCACTTGTTTTAATGCCATTAACAGAAAAAGCATCTGGTGGACACTAGCAATTATTGCTTATAAGTTCCTAGTGTATTCTGGGCAAAATTTTACAAAGCTCGTTACACGTCATTTTGTTTTGCTTCTCACTGTCCACTCAGCAGATGACGACAGTGGTAAAATATAAGGCAATAGTGGAGGGCTGTAACGGTTTCACTATGTCCTTTGAAGAGTTATGATTAACTTCTTCTTTTGAAGGAATTCGACACTCTGACCACTTCCC
Organism: Alatinidae sp. Z8VKAUB7J3; assembly: GCA_010016025.2. Lineage (NCBI taxonomy): Eukaryota > Metazoa > Cnidaria > Cubozoa > Carybdeida > Alatinidae > Alatinidae sp. Z8VKAUB7J3. The sequence continues at coordinate 149,736,265 of JAAAKM020006971.1, read as the reverse complement.
AGAGAGTGGTATTTGACAGCTTTGACCAATACGCGCTTTACCTATTTGTGCTGGTGTAACACACTTAACGAATTACCAAAAAGTTGCCTCTAGTTTATGGGGCGGCAACTTGGTACTTCCTAAAAGTCATCAACTACCCAATTTATCCAGTGACGGATTTAATGTATTGCAATGAAGCGTTACCGACTAGTAAGTTTTACTCAGTTTTAAGAGTGCCGTTTCATCAGCATCGTAATGCCACGAAGTACACAGGTTTGCAAATGATAATGGCCCGAAAGTTATTAACGACTCAAGTCAATGTAAAATCTCTATTTATAAGATTCTACCGGTTATCAATTTCACTTTATTCATCGTTTTAACTGACAAGTTTTACTTTAACGTCTTGTTGTTTATTAGGTTGTTACAACATAACTGAACTGTGTTAACATTTTATGGAGTACCAAACCGTGGCGACGTACGTCCTTTTACGGGGGATGGTATGAAGAGTTAGCGACGTAGGTCCTATCACGATAAATCGATCACTTTGAAGTTAGAACGGAACAATAAAAATCCAACAGAACTAGCAACTGTTATTCCAAACTTGCTCATTTTATGCTAGTAACCAGTTTAGAAAAGTGCCAACCACCAAAATAGCCCTACATTAGAATGTTACTCATGTTTGACTTGTTTCACCTTTACTTAGAACTCCCCCAGGCGGCTTCCACCTTTCAATGCAGATTCAACGCCAGAGTCAATTCAATCATAAGTTCGCTGCTCCTCAAACCCCCGCCCCCCTCTCCCTGTAAGCAATGCGACTTGTACTGATATCATCCAAATGTTACCTGGCCTAGTTTAACGTTTTAATTATCCTACTCGTAGTCATCGGTACTGCAAAACAGATACTTTCGCATTTTTTCTCCAACGGTATTGCACTGTTTGGGTTCAAAAAACCTTCCTAGCTATACCTACTTTTACCTTAAGCTCCAGTAATATCTATTAAATACTGCCCCTACTTCCGTCCTTCCACCCAGCTTATATCCTTATTCAAGATCCTACCGTGTGCTCAGTTAAAGGTGTCAATATAGACAATAAGTTTTCGGTTCCTTCTTGCAAGTTACGTTAAAATCACTTATCGTGACGGTTTTCCATGTAGAGGGCTGGCGTGTTATACAATCGAGAGAAATATCAGGATATTATTCTTTGGGTTTCATATTCGTAGATGACAGGATATGGGAACTAGACAAAAGGCATAATAGCTGCATCACCCTTATGTTATCACTCCATTAAATGGAATATGTATCAGTGGCAGATCTTTTGCTGGCCACAAAATTACTAAATCCCCTTAGTCGATACATCCTAATCCATCCTTTTGGTTCTTCAAACCACACACCTTGTCCCTCAGGATAACAACCAAAGACAAAATAACAGAACTGCTATGTTAGCTTCTAGAATAGGAAAGATCCTAATAAGACCCTTGGTTACGTAAAACAATGCAGCCATTCTGGGAAGTAGGAAGGCCCATGGTCACACACGAAGTTAGAAAGGAGATTTAAAGTACTCTCTTAACAGCGACTGCTTTGCCAAGATGTAAAATACAGTTAGTAGCCCCATCTTTAGAAAGTTGCTTTAAGCTGAATCTATATTTCAGTTCATCAAACTCAAGGTTGCTCCGTCGTGACAGCATTATATTAAACTGATTCTGCTTTTCTGATATTTCCACGTAACGTACATCAAAGAAAACACAACATACATCGCGCACGTGCAATTACATCTTGAAGCACTCCATAAGCGACTTCTCTTGCTCTGTGAACCATGATCAGTGGGTGACACCAGCGTATACAAATCTCGTTTTTATCCACGATGGCCGACTTCCAAAAATGGGTGAACCCTTCATATCTGCAGAAATGTTGTTGACTAAACTTTCTCTCCATGTCCCAGGATGTGATAATCTATTACCTTTCTTACCTCACATTTCCAAACTATCGTACCTACGTACTCTTCGTCATAACTATGTCAAAGATGGCTCCGTAGCCTACAGTAAACGGGAAATAATTTTTAAAATTTGGAGAAATCATACGTTGTGGCTATATTAGCTCGTCGACATATCTCAGAAATGAATGGAAGTGGTGCAAAGAATTAATTCGGTTTGACATTTTTTCTTCGAGCTCAATTTCGCACTGAACTGTTTGATATCTGTTATGCCATAAATCGTCGTCGTGAAGTCATAAACATTCAAGTAATAACCATTCCTTCTTTTATACGGTTTTATGTGTAAATAAATATTTTCTCCTCTTACTTTTAGGTAGACGACTTGGTCATCCCTACCAGAGCCGTGCACCTCCAAAGAGAAAGAAGCAGCGTGCTTCGTTTTCGCGAAGTCAAATCAAAGAACTGGAAAAATTGTTTTCAAAGAAAAAATACTTGTCCTCTTCCGAACGGCAACAGATCGCGAAAAAGCTTGACATGACTGACTGTCAAGTGAAAACATGGTATCAAAACAGAAGGACCAAGTGGAAACGTGAAAAGGAAGAGGAGAAGCAAGAGGAGAGACAAGCGATGGCAAAAGCACTCATGACGACGCAACGGGACTGGTGGACAACAAAAAGTGTTTACGGTTGTTAACGACAGTTAAATAGAGACAGTGCCATAAACTCCACTGTATTATCAAATACTGTAAATAAAAAACTATATACATATTCCTTAAGCTTCTGTCGAATTTTACATGTAAAAGATGTTTGAGTACTGGATGTTCTCAAGTGGTACATTAGAATGGTTTTAAAAATCGATCGAGAAACAAATCTTGTTTCATTTTGCTTGTTTTTAGCAAGAGGGAACAAAATTTCCTCGGCTTTGTTTTCTCACTTTTGAAAAGGTGTTTGGGTATCATTTAATAGAGTTTTCTCATTAATTATTTTCATCGCATCGCATCGCATCGCATCGCAGCAGACGTTTTCATCATGATACGTTCTCGGCATCATATGTTTTAAAAATGTTTCCTGCATAATATTTGCAAACATACCAGCAGAACTGAGGGTTACAGATTCCAACGACGTACAGTAGAGGCATCACCTACTTACTTTGCTCAAATAAAAATATTTACAATTTAAAAAAGTTTAAGTAAAAGTTTCCGCATCTCATAAGATGTTATATAATATGAAACTTTACCACACCTTATTATACAATATTAACATTTAATACAATATCATACTAATGTTATGCTACCGTATTATGTCATAGAAAGTTATTTCATTCAATAAGTATCAGACCATAAATGTTTGTATAATAGCATGGATAGCAGGGCCGGAAACTACATTTTAAGGTGTAAAAGATAAGCGCAGTGTCTGGTCGGTGTTACTGTGCTGCTATTTGGAAGCACATGGTCATAATGATAACATATCACATTCTGATAACTGAAAGGATCTATAACCAATTTAAAGATGTTCGACCGTTTGCACGCTACAAGCATTTTAAAGATTCGTCTTTCCAATTGTATGAAAGGATATATGAAAACGGTACACGTCGTGTGATAGAAAAGTAACAAAATAAGGCGCGGGCATTATGAAAACACGAAACAATGTAAAGAATTTCTGCCTTGATGGCAAATCTCCGTTCAGGAAGCTTTCAGTGTAAATAGGTCAAGGGAAATCCTGCGTGGGTTACGCAATATTACCAGATCAAGGCTGTATCTGCATATGGTACCGAAATAGTTGCCTGTAGTGAACAATATCATCGTTTCTTTGCACACTAAGCATGCATGTTTACAGCCGAAGTTAATCCGGACATACCACTGGTTTCAACTTTTTGTTTGATCTATTTTAAATCAATATTGCAAGCACTGCCGCCACCTTACAGTAACAGTCCCTTAATGTAACACTAGAATACTGCATAAAAGAGACAGCAAGAGTCCGTCTGTTCTACACGTAAACAGTATTTTTTTAATATACCTTGCTCGACAACATGATATCTGCAGATGGAAAACGTATTTTAATATTAACTTTAAAATAACACTAGGGAGAAACGTGGATACGTCACAATCAGGACTCGAACGCGTGACTTACAAGTCTGCGGTGTTTGGTCTACGAATTGAGCTAGGTGACATCCGAGTTGATATCAATATCATTGCATATTAAAGTTACTCTCCCTTCGGTGGCGAATCTGCTGATCATACCAAAACATGCTTTAAATCTAACCCCACTTATTGTATACACAACTTACAAACACGCTAAAAATTGGGCTGACATTCCGGCCATCGCTCTCTAGCCATGCAAAGCAGACAACATTTGAGTTGACTTCATTTATTGTATATGTTAGGGCAGCATGGAAATTTCTCATGGCGCGTAACTGGCATGATACTATATTGTATTATTACTTGGGCAGCAAAACTGGGCTCGATCATGTTCTCATCTGAACGTCTGTATCAGTAAAGCATCGGTGTATGGTTAGTGTACGTCTTCAAGAAAAGAGTTCATCCCAAAACCGTGTCAGCCTACAAAAAGTGTCGCCTTATCCATCATATTTATATAATTTGTATATATATATATATATATATATATATATATATATATATGGAGGAGAATCCGCGAAAGATTGACAGTAAAATCTTCACCGTATTTTCTTTTCAAAAGAGAATTATTCGAAAGAAGAACTTGTTGGATGGAGCACGTATTTAAAGAAGGTGCTTGTTAGAGACAGGAGGCGCTGAGAGGGGGGACTTTTCAGAGGGAATTGCTTTCTGCATTGGCAGTGTTGGGCCAAACATTGTAGATTATGACTGGAAATCATTGTTTCGTTTGCGTTTTGTTTTTCACAAGCTATTTATGGATGAATCTTTTGCAACTAAATTTCTGAGGTTCCCACAAGCTTGACATTTAGACCACTCCATGACAGCCTGCCATCACTTGAGGTTGGGTTAAGGTTGTTCTGTAGAGCCGTGTATGAATCAATCTTTTACAAACAGCTCTCAGAGTTTTCCCACAATCGTGACATCCAGACTAGTCTGTGTCATAATCGCGCGATGTACATGTCGTGATTGTCCAACATTGGCCCCCGCCCGGCTCTTTACACCTCTGTTTAATAGGAATAACAGCCAAGTATTTGAATAATTGATCTTTTGGATATGAAATGAGGTTTGCCAAAACCATATCTTCCGTGTGCGTCTTTCGTATTCTGCAAGTACAGGTGAATTGGTTTAATGTGGCCAGCAAAGGGGTTATCAGACCATCGATATAAATTTTGTGAACGTAGGAGCCGATGACCTTAGATAGAGTGATTGGGAAGGGGTCAGCTGCGGACTTGTGGTTGATGTAACGTTCGACATATCATGCAGAAGGCCCAGTAGTAGATGATCTTTATATAGAGCAGTCGTTTAATTTTCGAAAAGGTAAGGTAAAGAATGTGGTTTACATAGCGCAGGAGATCACGTGAGCATGCGTAGGAAGTGATGACGTTTATAAAAAGTGGTTGATGATTTGATGAAGAGATCAGCTGAGGATATGATTGGTGCAATGAAGGATTGATTATCTGATACCCGAGGACGAGCTGATATTTAGATAGACTAAAATCTTCTATACTGTTATCTTTGCCAACCGAGAATGTTATCGACATATAGTCACCTGTTTCTAGCTCTGTAAATTTGTATCCCTTACGTTCTATGTTATCATTCTGGAAAGGTTCTGCTAGTCAAATGTCTTGCGAAAACTTGGTAGCAATATCCATATGTTTCGTGATGCCACTTTACAGTAATTGTTTAACTGACATCAGGCCAGCTGTGGACTGCCGACTGCGAAGCTAACAACGAGATAAAAAGAAACGAGGTTAATGGTGGAGAGATTAAGGACGGACACCCAAATCCTTAATGCGAAGTTTGAAGCCATGACTGCATTGGTTGAATTGTCAACTTTAGCGTGAGTGATCCAATTCTAGCCCCTAGATCGTCCGTTAGGCCAGAGATTTGACCCATGGCGTGACCAATAGGGGATTAGGGGAACATGCCCGCTCCCACCTTTCAGAAAGATCGATTCGGAAAGTCATCTCAATTTGTAGTGATTTTTAGACCAAGCTCAGATTAGTATTGAACGAGACATCCGACACACGCCTGCGCCACAGACCCAAGCAAACGTCTTTGTTAGAGTATGTGAGTCACATAGCGAAAGGTCATCCAAGCTTCATAAGATTCTTGTGAAGTTCGTACTTAGGTTATATTAACGAAAGAGTTACTAAACAGAGGGAAGCTCAGTTTACTGTACCAAAGTCGGTACCGGTGTCATCCTTTCATTTATCGTTGTCCTTCTTTCATGTGCCGGTGTCCTTATTTCATGTGTCGGTGTCGTCCTTTCGTGTGCCGGTGCCCTCTTGTCGTGTGCCGGTGTCGTCCTTTCGTGTGCCGGTGCCCTCTTGT